>JANAVB010031216.1:6885671-7055671 GCA_029216955.1 Iris pallida | reverse complement strand
TGCGATTGTCGACGGATTTTCAAAGTTCGAAACCTAAAATGGGTTCGAAACTTTAAAAATATGTCCAAAAATGAATCACAAAGCAATTTTAATTACTACAATATAAAATTTAGGATTGACTAATTCTTATAATTTTATAATTGGAAGAGATGGAGAAGGAAGGAATTTATGGTTTTGAAGTGAAAGAGAGGGAAATGACTTTGGAGAGAGAGAGAGAGAGAGAGAGAGAGAGAGAGAGAGAGAGAGAGAGTGTAAAGTTAGAATGTTTGGGTTTTTTTTTTTGGGGGGGGGGGGGGGGGGGGGAGATGGACAACCCCTAGTAAGTTTTTGACAATCCTAAGTAAAAGTTCCTCAAACTGGACTAGTCCCGATACTGGGCTAGCCCTGACTAACTTTTGTAGTACGTTTATAAAATACAATTGCTAAAGGCACTACACAATATACGCAGGGCTGTCCATTACTCAAGGCTAGCCTAGTGTGAGCCCTCTAAATTTTAGGGTTTATTTTAAAATTTTCTAAAGAATTATTTTCAATAAATATTTTTTATTAATTATTTTGACCATTAAATGTTCTTTCCGTGACTTTGATTTCTGGAGCGTCAAAGATGTTAATCTCTGAAAACTTTCCTTCATGAGTTTGTAGTAGACAAGATTATCTTTATTTTGATATATCATATTCCACTCAAACTTGTTCTCTTGTATTCTATTTGCATCACACAACTTTCGGGTCAATTTAGGCCATTTGACCCTCTACCTTAAAACCTGGTCTAACTTCCAATTTAATTTCGGAAATCGACATCGGTCCAATCTAATCGACCCAATATATGGTTTTGATCTATTTTGAGCCTACTATGCACTGCCACTTGCGTTCCACCCAATTGATCTCCCTCATGCTCCTATTCCATCAATGATTATAAATGACTAAAATTGTAGCCGTTGACCAAACCTAGCCCAAACTTAACCCAACTTGATCCAACACCCAACCCAATTTCATATGGCCACTCTCATAACCCACCTAAACACACAACATCATTCCTTACCACTCAGACACACCTTCTTGTACTTTATTTTAATCGCACAACTTTTCTGACACAAGACCCGATCTTAAATTCATCCCATTGAGTCATATTTATTCCGACTTGAATTGGGAACACCATTTTGACCCAAACCTGTCGACCCAAAATATGGACATGGCACTTGTGTCCCATTCAATTGAGCCCCCGCATGCTACTTATTTACCCATGATCATAAATGACTAAATTAAGCCATTTATTGCACCAAACCCGATTTTGACCCGACTCGACCCAACTGGACCCAACCCAAGCTTCATGTCATCCCTCTTATTAATACCAACACACTCATCCCCCCTACAAAGCATCAAATACCATAAGCCTACACACTTTCAAATCCAATGGACAACTTGATTTATCATACTCCCAAATATAACATAATATAGCTACACTAAATCCTAGCCTTCATTCCACTACAACTCATCCCAACCACTCATCTCTTTATGACAATACACTCATACCTAGGGAGGTCGTCCCAAATCCCCACACTATTTTCTCTCTCTCTACTTTACAAAAACTCACAGCCATCACCCTTTTCTTTAATACCAACATACATCTCAACTCTCTCTCTCTCTCTCTCTCTCTCTCTCTCTCTCTCTCTTTTACAACACCAACAACAGCCCTTCTCCTCCATTAGCCGACAACACCTTAACCATTCCCCCTAAACCCTAAGCTCATCTCCATCACCATCATCATTTTCTTTTTCTTCTCCACATTTATCTTCATCTTCATATTACTATTCTCCACACACCATCTCCTTTTTCTCCACTTCTTCCTCCTCCTTAACCTACCCCTGAGCCACCATGCCACTACTGTTGCTACTGTCGCGTCCGCCTGGCCGTTGTTGCACCGTCGTGCGCACCCACCGTGTACGACCGCATGCCCCAAACGCGTCGTCGGCAAGCCCAGCATGTGCGTCCCCCGCACGGATGGCCACGTGCAACAGCCGCTGCCCCAGCTGCTCCTGTCGCTGACGGTGGTGGTCCACCTCCGACCACCATATGTCGATGATCGCCATGCTGCCGTGCACTTCCCCGTGTGCGCCCTCGTGCGGTCCCCCTGACCGCGACAGCACCTTGTGTGCGTTCTTTCGCACGAGCGATGCGAACGCACTCGCCAGCGGCCACCCGACGTGGCCTGTCTCCGGCCATCGTACCACCATCCGTACCGTGGCGCCCCCCGGTAAACTCACCCATGGCAGCCACCTGCCTCCCCGATGCACGACATGGGTGATTCGTGTATTTTAGACGAAATCTCGTCGTGACGCGCGTGTTGGGGAAGTCAGAATTTATGTATCAAGGCAGCAAATTTGCACATGTTTTTTGGGCAATTCGACCGTTGGATCGTCGCATCTTTCTTTCGTTGCAATCTCGGTATATAGCTTTACCTCCTCCTAAAGTTTCAGCCGTTAATTCAATCGTTTGATAGATCAAAATCGGCCGCCAAGTTGCCCAAATAATTTTGTTTATTTTGGACAGTTTTGTGGAGCCAACTTCGTGGACTTGTATCTACGTCGTCGCAGCTTCGTTTGACATGACACTAGTTCCTATGCACAGCTGGTATAACTAACTTCTTGTCCCTTAAGTTTTGTTTCATTGTGAGCTTGTTTGATTGGTTGAATTTGACGTCAAAGTTGGTTGTCCGAATTCGTAATTTTTAACTTATAAAATTCTAATTTTGGACCCGGGACTCCGGATTCAAATTCTGACACTACCAGTAGACTCGTGGTATCGTTCTGGCATAAATTTTATAAAATGTACTAGATTTGGAGGACGTGGACACTGGCACGTATTTCGGTGCAAAGCGGGTACCACAGTCCGAGTCAACGGGTCATTTTTAGATCGGCTCATCGAAATTCGATTCCGGATATACCGTTGAGTTCATATCATCATTCTGGACTTGTTGACATATACTTTGCTAGATTTAGTAGACTTTGACTTCGGCACGTATTTTCGTGCAAACTGGATTCCAATGTCCTGGTCAACGAACTATTTTGAGATCGACTCATCGGAATCCAATTTCGGATATACCGTTAGGTTCGTATCATCATTCTGAATTCGTGGACATATAATTTGTTAGTTTTAGTAGACTTTTATCCTGACATGTTTTTTGGTGTAAAGTAGGTCCAATGGCGGACATTATTTTGGCCCAAAATTACCTTTTTACCCTTGTGTCCAAATTGGACTTACGGGTAGGCTATTATAGCTAATTTGACCATTTTGGACACGTCGATGATGTTTGTTTCATCATCCGACAACGTCTGTAGATATTTTCTTTATATATCACTATTAGTTATAACTAATTCTTATTTATGTTCGTATTTCGGAATCCGTGCAACTAAACTGAGATCAGTCGATTCTAGTGATCTCACATCGCTAAAATTGACAAGATGACCATGTGGATCGCTATGATAAATTTGTTAACCTTACGGTTGATCGTCTTGTCTCGATTTGCGTGCCGTAGGTTTCGATGTACGAATAACGAGATACAACTTGATATTTTAGTAATCTACAACTTGTAATTCATATTATATATATATATATATTTTTTTCATATTTTATATATATATATATATATATATATATATATATATATATATATATATATAATTGGATTTTGTAAAACTCTAAATGATTTTTGGGTTTCCAGTATTACCTAATAATATTTTGTAAATAAAAATTAAAGTTTATAAATATTATAAATGATTGTAGATATATATGTATATATAGTTATTCTTTTTCCCTTATCCAGATGATCATGAAGCTAGTCGTACAAAATGTAAAGACTAGCAAGAGTTAAGTCATACATGATCAACCTCGAGTTGCCAATCATGATTACAGCCCGTAGGCAGGCAGAAGTAAAGTGCATCGAGCTAACAAGTGCTCGTCGGCTAAACGCCTCAAAATAAAAATGTACAATAGAGTGGGAGAGCCAAAATAATCCACTCGTTGCCAGGATTCCCTCTAGTGGTCACCATGTGGCTGGAAGGCAGGTAGATCCTTTGCTGCTGCTCCGGTATCTGGCCATACAAAACCAGCTGGGTCAGACCCCAGAAAGAGCAAGTGCCACAAAGGAGGCTTCACTTAAGAACTAAAACCAGCAATTAGCACAATAATATAATTACATAATAAGAGACAGTAATTTAAGAAAAAGCATGATAGGTGAATATAAAAGACAATCTTGTACAGAATCGATGAAAGACAGAACATATGGAAGAGCATGACAGGATGATATACGATGAGATAACCATGGGACTATTCAGATAACCAGGTTACAACCCGTAAACCAAACAAGGACCGAGGTTGTAACCCTTCGTCTGAACAGAACTTGGTTTCTCCCACCATTTATCGACAAGGTAAATATAAGAAATCTGGTCATGCAATTATTCATGATATAGAATTAAGATAAAGCACGAGTAATCATGTCATGCCAGAAATGGTACAGAATCAGGACGAGACAAAGCTGGACTAGACTCCATCCAATCAATCACGGCCAAGCAATAAATACGGCTTGCTACTTTAACTAACTAGGGTTATCACAGGCCTAGTTACTAGCAAGATGCAATGAGAATCCCAAGTCCGGTTACCTGTTTGTTACTACCTGAGTGATCCCAGCAAGAAAAGGAAAAGGTAGCAGGATATAGCAGACACACTGTAGTAAGATACATGTGTCCTAAGGTACCACACTCGACGGCGGGCTGGAAGTGCGCTCATCTCGACGGATAGCAACAAATCCCGTGTATATATATATAAGGCCGGGACCAAAGGGGCAACAGGTAACTGGGAAATTCTCCATGAACTATTTGATCAATCTAGTCATTAACCTAGCCAGATTCAGTATGAATCCCTGACCGTGGAAACCAGGGATTCATGTCCTAGACATGATGCGAGACAAGACTGGTTGCTTACACAAGCACATTCAATACAATCACCACGGTGTCAAGAATTTACTTAGCATGTCAAGTTAGCCGTCGCAACAGCGTATCAAGGTTATCGTGTCAAGATTACTTGTCAAGATTACTTTTCAAGGCAATGGTGCGTCACGACGGACCACCATCAAGAATTATCATGTCAAATTACTTGTCAAGAGTGCACCACCACGGGTCACTGTTATGTCGTGTGTAGCAGGTCAAGTTATCAAGTCAGGAGTGCACCACGACGGGCCACTATCAAGCATTATCATGATCAATTATCATTCCAAACGTATAAATAAATAAATTCGGGATTATCAAGTTCATGACAAAAGGCGTAAGGATATAAAATGGACGTTAAATATCTAATAAAATATCAATATACAGGGCTATAGGAGATCCAGGGTAAGTAGGGTCAGGTCCAGTTGCGCCTAAGTCAGACTGCGCTCAGGTCAGGCTACGCTCAGGTCAGCTACGCTCAGGTCAGCATACGCTCAGGTCAGCATACGCTCAGGTCAGGCTACGCTCAGGTAGCATACGCTCAGGCAGCATACGCTCAGGTCAGCATACGCTCAGTCAGCATACGCAAGACATACGCTTCCAAAAGGCAGCGTATGAGGTCCATACGACTCCTTGTCACCCAAGTCAGCGTATGCAAGACATACGCTTCCAAAAGGCAGCGTATGAGGTCCATACGACTCTTTGTCACCCAAGTCAGCGTATGCAAGACATACGCTTCCAAAAGGCAGCGTATGAGGTCCATACGACTCCTTGTCACCCAAGTCAGCGTATGCAAGACATACGCTTCCAAAAGGCAGCGTATGAGGTAGACTGCGCTGCGCTAAAGAGCGTGCGCAGCTCAGTGGCGCAAGCTAAAAAGCTCGCGCACTACTCACTGTCTTCTCCAAAACAGCAAAAACTCCATGGTTTGAACCTAAAACTTCAAAAGTCCATAACTTGGTCAAAATAAGTCCAAATCCAACTTTTTAAAGGTTAAAATTGGGTAGAATAAAATTTTCTACAACATGGAACCATCAAAACTTGAAAACAAAGAAGTTTGATAGATCAAAACCACCAAAATCCGAAAATAATTAATGTCTAGATCTACAAAAATTAAAGCCTCAAAATGGAAAATGACGAGTTCTAATGTGTCTTAGAAACATGAGGAGAAGCTAATGGAACAATAAAAATGGGCTCTCTTGTGGAAGCAAGTTGCACTTGCCTAAGGGGTGTTGGTGTTGTGTAGAGGAAGGAAGAAGAAGATGGAGAAATAAATGAGAGAATAATAAGGAGAGAGAAGGTTGGTGGAGATATTATAAGGGTGGGTTGTGTTGTGTTGAGGGTGGAGTATAGGTTAAGGTGGTCCAATGCATATTAAACCAAACCAAACCGAACCAAACCAATTCTCCTCCACAAAATAAACCAAGCCAGGTAAAACCCAGTTACGAGAACCAAAATCTGCAAGTCAAGCCAATTACAAGTACATGCCAAAATCTAAGAAAATAAATACAGGTCTGAAATACATGCAAGCTTGACAAAATACATATTCAGAATATGGGTGTTACATCTTTATTCATCGTAGTTGTAGTATGTATTCCCAAATACTCGAGGGAGTGTGGTGGCACAGCTTAGGCGGACCCAGTATTTTAAGTTCTTAGGCGGGGACAGGATTCGAACCTGCAATCTTCAGGTCATGAGCCTGATGAGTCGACTAATTCCTCTACCCCTCTTGCTGCTGCTATAGGTTGGCAGCGTTATTCAGTCTTCGAGACCCGGAGAGGGCGGCAACTTCACTTAAGAGGTAGCGAGACTGACCGCAATTGCAGGAATCGGTTGGATGCTTGCGATGGGTTCCCAACAGCTGGCTCGGGAAGATTTGTGTTATGGCATGTACAGGCTCAAGCCGTTAAGCTATACAGGCAGAGCACAAACATCGGATAGAGGCTCAAGGGGTGTTCGACAGGAGGGATCGTCGAGAACATGCTGAGGAGGGGCTTCTTGATGCTTTGAGGGTTACGGATGATTCGGTTCGTCAAGACAAAGCGACAAATGGAGATGAGTTAAAGATTGAGGATCAGCCTGTCGATCCCATGATAGATGGTCGGTCTCCAGGTGGGGGTAGTTCTACGGATCCGGTTTTGGCAACAGATGGTTTGTCAATGCTTTACGGAGCGACATTATTTCAGCAGTTCAAAGCCATAGAGGAGATCAAGGTTTGTAGTAAACCCAATTAGAGGCGGGTCTATCACCAGTCACATAGTTCAGGGGGAGCTGTGGGTCATCGACGACGTGCACTGTAAAAACCAAATTCGGATAATTAATTAATTTAGATATTTGCAAGAATTGCCAATTTCTTTTAGTATAATTTTAGATTAATATTAATTATTATTATTATAATATTAGTATTATTATTATTAATTAGTCGGTTAATTAAATTACTTTTTTTAGTTAAACTGAAATTATTGATTGTTGGATTGTGTTATGTTTGGACCCTAACCTAGCCCAATCTTTATTCCCAAGGCCAACCCTTTTCTTTTAAAAAATAAATAAAAATAAATTAATAATAATAATAATAATAATAATAATAATAATAATAATAATAATAATAATAATAATAATAATAATAATAATAATAATAATAATAATAATAAAACTCAACCACTCATCCGACCCCTCTCCTGACCCATTCCCTATTCCTTCTCACACGTTCAACCCTTTCTTCCATTCCTCTCCACGTTCAACTCCCCTAAAAATCTCTCCACCACATCACTTATTCTCTCCTCCCCAACATTAACTACCATCACCATCATTTTCTCTTCACAAAGAAGAAAACTCCTCCTCAACCTTAACTATCAGCACTCACTATTCCTTCTCCACAAAAGAAAACCAATCCCCTCACAGCACCCTCTCTCTCTTTCCCCCTCTCCAAACCCACTCCCTTCTGGCCGACACCGCAGTCCCCTCGTCGGCATCAACCCTCGATCAGCCTCTATGGTCGACCCCCCTGTCCCGTACGCTTCTCCGAACCGGATCGTGCGACCGCCTCCGCGGCCGACCCTGACCCACACATCCTCTGCGTCGGACCGCGACCCCCGTCCCATGCTGCCATCGTTCTGAACGACCGCCCGAGTACCACAGTCGTGTTCACCATGACGTGTTCTAAGGCTTCTCGAGTCGCTGACGACGCTCCGTGAAACCGATCCGAGTCCGAGGCCACCCTTCGAATTTCGTCATCAAATTATTCGGTATAAATTTCTATCCGAGTAGTTCGTCCCTTTCGTAGTCGTAGTCTGTGATGACCGGTCTCGATCCCCTACAGGATTCGATTTGTTGCATTGTGTGTGGATACTTGAAACGACCATTGGATCGTTGGTCCGATTTCGTGCTCGAAGCATTATTCTATTAGAAATTGGTTCTATGGTTGATTTCAGATTTGGGATTGGTTCTGTGAGGTTGCTTTGGCTTGAACTGTGAAGCTTGTGTTCTGTGTAGTTGGCCTTGGCTAGGATTTGCGAAGTTGTGTTTGGTTAAATTGGTTCTGTTAATATAAATGTGTGTATATATATATATATATATATATATATATATATATATATATATATATATATATATATATATATATATATATATATACACGATCTAAAAAGATTGGGTGTTTAAATTATACTCTTAATATTTGTGACTCTTTAAATATATATTATTGCTATTCTCGAAAACCTTGTTGTTACAAAAAATATACCACTACAGAGACACATATTTTACATTTTATTGGTTCACTAAGATTGGTGTATTTTCGGTTAATTTGAGATTTTATCGTATCCACCTTGGCGATGACCGAAATGGTCGAATGAGCCTTTAGAAAAACACAAACGCTACTGGGTATTCCCGTACGTTGAGGCGTAAGCAATTAGTAACATGTGATTACATGACCATGTCTGAGACTCTATATGTCCCTACCTTGTGACTTTAGATTATTTTAGATTTTGTAAAACTTGTTACTTGGCGTTTGTATTTTAGGTGCAAGACACTTGTGCCTTCTGACTGGACTGCTTCCCGGCCATTAGAAGATCGACCACAGCATAGCTTAGGATTTTTATTCTTCTTTATTAATATTTTTCATAAGTGTGTTGTAAGGACATAAGCCTATTTTTTCTTTTCTTTCTCTAAGCCCTGTATTGTGTAGCTTGGGAGTAGCGTAGCTCATTTTCTGTGTTTTATGTTGATAGTATCGAACGCTAGTTATCTATAAATAAAATCAGAAACGTTATTTTCTAAAAAATAAAATAAAGGTTTTCTCACATAAATTAGAATGTCTTAAATTCATATATCAACAACTTCAAAAATAAAGGTCTTCTCTATGAACTCAACATTTACTCTAGGTATTAGGGAGCAGTGTAGCACTTGTGACCAAACCCCCTTAGAATTATTATGGATAGCTGAAGTCACACTTGAATGTGTAACGAAGCCGGATCGTATGCTAGAATAAAAATTGAATCTACCAGCCGGTCACAAATGTCTACCTATTCAAATCACAATTGTTTTATTGCATCAAATATTTCAATTGTTTTCTTGCATCAAAATATTTCAATTATTTTCTTGCATCAAAATATTTCAATTATTTCCTTAAATCAAAATATTTTAATTATTTCAAATATGCAATTTTCAATTATTGCTTAAAATTTTAGAGTTTGGGATTGTGTACTAGTTCATTCCTGACTGGAAACCATATTTTTTACCATAGGCGAGTTTGAGGACGAAGAGCTATCCTTCAATAGTTACTAGGACCCCAACTTGTATCCTGAGGAACCACTGGAACCCACCTTGGATAACACTGTCTCGGAGGCACCTGAACCAGCTACTTAGTTAGCCTAGAGTTGTTTTATTTTATTTGCTTAGTTTTCCTTTTAGAACTGCATTTAAGGTTGTAATTTTAGTTATAACTTAAGTTGTTTCAGCATTTTGTTTACTTGTAGCTTTGGCCAAGACTTGTGTGTTTGAATTATCGAATAAAAGTTTTTAATTTCCCACAAATTTAAATGTTGTGATATGAGTTCCACTATTGATCAGACAGCTTACTACCGTCGTCTCACCACGGTGTAGGCTGAGCATAATCTGACTTGGACCTAAATATCTTGGGATCGGGTCGTAACATATTTTTAGTGGTGGTTCATGCAGGTCAGACAAACAACTTTAGGAAAACTGACTAGAAATAATTAGAACACTTAGAACAATGAAACATTATGACTCGTCACAATATATGATCGATTTTTATTCAATTTTTTGTGTGTGTAACTTAGTTGAATTTTGTTTCTTATTTGCTTCCTACCATACCAGAGAATGTCAAAGGAAAGAACCACCCGTTCTGGCCACGTTTCTGAGGAGGCTGAATCCTCAGAGCATCGGTCCGTAGAGTCAGCAGCTGATCTACCTCTACTACTACTTACCGCTCATCCCTATCCTCCACTACCTCCCCGCACTGCTTATGTTTTCGCAGTCCATGTCGTGCCATCCATTCCTCCTAGGACCATGCCACCACCTCCTTCTACTAGTGTGGCCCCACCTGTCATTCCACCTGTAGGAGCTATGCCTATTGATCCTACCCAGCTCCTAACCTTGCTTCAGGGTGTCCTAGAGGCCCAGAGAGCCCAAGCTAAGGCTCATCGCGAGCAGACCACAATTATGAGAGAGAGCATGGAGAACGCCCACAATATTTCCTTAGCTACCCTAGAGAGAGGAGATGCAACCCCGTCTGACCAGAGGCATGCTGCCCAGGTCAAGGTTGGTACCATAAAGAACTTTAAGAAGCTGGGACCATGACCCTTCGAGGGAATCGAGGGCATCATCTATGCCGACGAGTGGCTGGAAGAAATGGAGCGACTTCTTAGCGTTGCTCGATTTCCAAACGACCTCAAGGTTGAGGCCATAACACTTTAGATGCGGGACTTGGCAAGCATCTGGTTCAGAAACGAACCACGATTCCAGATCCAGGGGATAGCTTGGAACACCTTTAAGAAGCTGTTCAAGAGAAAATTCTTCTCGGAGGCAGCTCTAGAAGCTATGGAAAGGCAATTCTAAGACTTAAAGCAAGATAATCGCACAATTGACGAGTACGCTGCAGATTTTAGTCGATTCAGCTGATTTGCCACATCCATGGTAGCAGACACCGTAAATCGTGCCAAGAGAATTCGTCACGAAATGCGAAAGGAGCTTCACACCCTAGTTACTGCAAATGGTACCAAAACTTATGAGAAGATGCTAAAGGTGGCACGAAGAATCGAGGCTAGCCCGTCTGCTCGTCCCAAGAGAGACTTTCTGGAACCTAGCAACTTATAGGGAAATTCAAAAAAGCCCAACAATCATATGCCTCCTTACCCCCAGCAACCTCATCAGCAGCAACATCTACAGGCCAGGATGTCTAACTGAGCACCCTAGCACCAGCAATAGAAAGCACCCATCTGTGCCTACTGTAAGAGGCCCGGACACAATGCAGACATCTGCAGGAATAGGTTAGGATACTGCCTATCTTGTGGGTCTGCCACCCATCAAGTGAAGGACTGTCCTACGACGTTCACTAAAACTGGAGCAGTACAACAGAGGGCTCCACTACCTATCCAGCAGCAGCAATTCGGCCAGCATAAACAGAGAGCCGGGCGAGCTTTTGCCTTAGCAGTAAAGGAGCCGGAGCCAGAACCAACTGGAGATGTTATCACAGGTTCCATTTTATTTCATACGCATTGTGAGCCCCCTGAATTTTGGCGCTCTTTAATTTTTTTTCAAATGAATAATTTTCAAAAATAATTTTATTATAATTAGTTTGATCATAAAATATACCTTTCCATGATTTTGATTTTTGGAGTGCTAGGGATGTCAATCTCTCGGAACGCTCTTCATAAGTTTTGTAGTAGATGAGATTATCTTCAATTGATATATCATGTCCCATTCAAACTTTCTCTCTTATATTCTATTTACATCGCACAACTTTCTAGTCAATTTAGCCCATTTGACCATCTACAGTAAAACTTGACCTCACTTTCAATTTAATTTCGGAACTCGACATCGATCCAACCAAATCGACCCAATATATGGTTTTGACTTATTTTGAGTCTACTACGCACATACCACATGTGTGCTATTTATTATTTCATCAATGATCATAAATGACTTAATTTGTAGTCATGATCGCACCAAATTCAAACCTAGCCCAATCGGATCCAAACACCCAACCCAATTTCATGTGGCCACTCATATGGCACCCTTCGTGTCACTGTATGGGAGGAAGTGTCGTTCCCTTGTAAACCCCCCCTCCCCATATTATATATATACACATGTATATTTGTTATTATAATCTAATGATTTTATTGAATTTATTATTTCCTATCTAATATATTTGGCTATTTCGTTGGCAAATAGTTAATATGTTATGTATATAGCCAATACATAACTCCTAAGTTTTGAGTTTCTTGACCCGAAATACCAGCCCAAAATTAGGAAAGCCTATTTCATTACCCCACAACTAATTCCTATTTTTCTTTTTTAATTTCAAGACCTAGCCCAAGCAAAACCCAACTCTTCTTTTGTCCTATCATCTCACCCAAGCTAAGCCCTAAACTCTAAGCCTGCTACAGGGCCAAGCCCATCCCCTATATGACCTTTGGGTTATGGGTAGCAGCCACTTACTCGAACTCGACCCATGAGAATTCAACAGGCATACAACCTCTTCTCCCCCGCCACATGGTACGGTTCTCTGCGCCTGCTGCGCGCAGTCTCCAGCTGGCTTGGCAGCATCCCCCTCCTTCACACCCCTCTATATATAAAGGCTACCAGTGTAAACCCTAGGAAGAGAAGGCTGTAGCCGCCTCGAACCCTAACTCTAAAATCTTCTCCTATCCCTCCTCCATCATCTCCCTCCTCCTTCACACTGTATGGTCGACACCTCCCCCGATTTTACGTACAGTCGCAACGGAAGCTAGCTGCAATGGTAGCGATGCCGTACCGCCAAGCCGGTGGCCTCACCGTACGCATGTGCCGACGGCCGAGCGCGTCTAGGCACGACATAAGTACGCTAAAGCGACAACAGCAACCGCATCAATCGATAGTAGCATCGACGTCGCTGACCGCCACTACGAGCTGCCAAACGGTTACGAGGGCATGGACGGACCTCAAGCGAATCACCCCGATCATTCTTGTCCACCCCGACGATAGCCACCGGTGGTTTCGATAATTTTGTCGAAATCCTGACGTGACGTACGATTTCAAACTCAAAATACATGTCTTGGGATAGAGACTTCGTGTGTGTTTTCTGGATGATCAAACCGTTGGACCGTCAAACTCCTTTTTCTGTTGCAATATTGGTATATAGATCTACCTCTATCTAAATTTCAGCAGTTAATTTTATCGTTTGTAATGTCAAAATTTGCCGTAAAATTGGGCGAATAATTGTGTTTATTTTGACAGTTTTGTTAAGCTAACTTCGTAAATTTGTTTCTTCGTCGTCGCAGCTTCATTTGATGCACCACTAGTTTCTATACACAGCTGGTATAACCAACTTCTTTTGATTAAAATTTCTTTCCATTGTGAGTTCGTTTGAATGGTTGAATTCGTCGCCAAAGTTGGTCGTCCGAATTCGTAATTTCTAACTTGTAAAATTTTAATTTTGAATCAGAGACTCTAAATTCTAGTTCTGACACCACCAGTGGACTCTTGGCATCATTCTGTCTAAAATTCATATATAATTTGCTGAGTTTGGAGCAACGTGGCTCCGACACGCATTTCGGTGCAAAACAGATTCCTTTGTCCGAGTCAACATGTTGTTTTGAGATCGGCTCATTGGAATCCAATTCTGGATATACCGTTGGATTTGTATCATTATTCTGGACTTGTTGACATATATTTTGTTAGATTTAGTAGACCTTGGCTCAGACACGCATTTCCGTGCAAACCGGATCTCAAAGTCCTGGTCAACGGGTCATTTTGAGATCGACTCATCGGAATCCAATTTCGGATGTACCGTTGAGTTCATATCATCATTTTGGACTCGTAGACATATAATTTGCTAGGTTTAGAGGATTTTTATTCTGGCACATTTTTTGGGTACAAAGTGGGTCCAACGACGAATATTATTTTGACCTGAAATTACTGTTTTGTCCTTGTGTCCAAATTGGACTTATGGATAGGCTATCCTATCTAGTTTGACCATTCTAGACACGTTGATAATGTTTGTTTCATCATCTGACGACGTCTGTAGACTTTTCCTTTATGTATCATCTTTAATTAAAATTAATTCTTGTTATGTTCGTTTTTCGGAATCCGTGCGTCAAAACTGAGATCAGTCGATTACAATGATCTCACATTGCTGAAATTGAAAAGGTGATCATGTGGACCGCCAAGATAAGATTGTTAACCTTGTGGTTAATCATCTTGTCTCGATTTCGTGTTGTAGGTTTTGCTGTACGAATAACGAGGTACAAACTTGATATTTTAAACCTACACCTTGTAATTAATATTATTAGCAATAATGATCATAGCGACTGGTGTGACCTAGTTCTAGACGATATAATTAACAAGTGTCTTAGATAACACAAGGGTAATAGGTGACTAGAAACGACCCAAGCTCTCTAGGTGGGAGTTATTAGTCATACGTGTACTATTGTGTGTGATATATATATATATTTGTTTGTGATTTGAGTTGATAGATATTTGCATGGAGTATGGTTCTCATGGATAGTGGGATAGACTTTGGTACTTTAGTCTTAGCACAGTTCGGACAACTCCAGGCAAGTGTATATTGCTATTCTTGTACTTCAATTACCATATCTAATACTTAAATATTTATTTTATTTATGTTAATGTATCACCTAGGGCCTTATTCGGTACTTCGCGTCCGAATCACATTCAGGTGCCGTTCGACGTTAGTGCCAACGAGTATCTATGTTAGATACTTACATTCGCGTTACCGTGATAATTCTTTGCAGGATACATCAGACCCTAGGACATGTTCATGGTTACTACATGTTGACGGACTCCCTTACTTGACTATATCTTGTTATATGGAGGACCGTATTTGATACTAGTGTCACGACCTGCACCCACTTTCCGGGATACGAATGCGTGTCCAAGCCAGCCTACATCGCAGTGTCAGCGGTAGAATGCTGTATAGCCACAATGCTCAAAATCACAAATAATGCTCATTCACAAAATTAATTTAATTTACAATATTCACAAGTTTTACATTTGCAAAAAATATATACTCTTACAAATATTGAAATAATTACA
Source organism: Iris pallida (assembly GCA_029216955.1). Taxonomy (NCBI): domain Eukaryota; kingdom Viridiplantae; phylum Streptophyta; class Magnoliopsida; order Asparagales; family Iridaceae; genus Iris; species Iris pallida. The sequence continues at coordinate 7,040,420 of JANAVB010031216.1, read as the reverse complement.
ACTCATCTATCTAGTTAATCTCCAGAGTTTTGCCTGTAAGTACACCCGTAACTCCCAATGCTAAGTGAAGCCATAACTAACCTGAAAAATGTTGGTTTCCAGTCAGGAATGGAACGAGTACAATTTACTGAATGCAGTTTCAATAAATGAAAATGACTATACGACAAAGGTTAGCCTTTAAATATATGATTTGAAAAATAAACACAGAAAGACAAAATAAAACTAAACAAAGGAAAATAGTAAATAAATACAAAGACAATACTCACCGACTGACTGAAGTACCTTTGATATGTGATCGATCTCAGGACAATTACACGACACGGTCTACGATATCTACACTGTATAATGTATACTGTATACACTGTATAAAGTAATAATAAAACACTGTCTACACGGTATAATGCAATAATAAATCACGGTCTATACGGTATAATGCAGAAATAAATCACGGTCTACACGGTATACACTGTATAAGGTCAGATCACACATCCTTGGAACTTTACCTCCCCGACACGACAAAATATAACAAACATAAAAGACATAAACCACATATCTATTGACTAACAATGAGGTACAGTAAAGATCAATATCAAAAACAGACAATAAACTGTACTCGCCTGTGGTCCTTTGTTGGTGAAACCGATACTCCAAACCACTCAGTGTGTCACAACAGCCAAACTCGTACAACAGTCTCCAGATGCTGAAATAGACATTACCAACATTCTCAGAATAGTTAAATTAGCTAAAATTACATGTCCTTAAGTCCAATTCTGGATACAGGGGCAAAACGATAATTTCGGATCAAAACGGTGTCCGCCGTTGGACCCGCTTTGCACCGAAAAATGTGCCAGAGTCAATGGTCTCTAAAGTCGTCAAACTATATGTCTACAGATTCGTTTTGATGATATAAACCCAACCGTATGTCCAAAGTTGAATTCCGACGGGCCGTGCACAAAATCGCCCGTTGAGTCGGATCGTAGGGCCCACAAAACGGTAATCCGGTCAACTGTCTCAGAATTGGACCAAATTTGGTATACAGGAGCAGAAAAACGATACGGTCCTGTTGGCGCAAGTTTCGTCTCGATCTGACGAACGTGCACAAAGTAATTAGGAAATTTGCACAGAGGCCGATACGGTAAATTTTGACGGATACGCATCAATTTCGTCATGCACACGCAACCAATTTGAATTCCGTCAAAGCCCACACGTCCATGAAGCCATTACGCACCTTTTGATACTTTTGGTTCGCGACCAAGTCGCCCGGATTGGCGGGACGCACGTCGTATTGAAGGTTTTTTCGTAAATTTAAATGTTTTGAAAACAGATTTTTATCAGTTTTGGATGTCCGATTTCTCGACGCACAGTCGACGAAATCCGATTTACAGAAAAGGATTCGAAGTCCTGTAAGTTGTCTTTAACTGTTTTCTATTAATTTTGGAAAACTCCTAATGTCCTGATCATAACCTATCTTCCAAAACAGGGTTTTCAACTACGAGACTGTTCTGTTTTGAACAGATTTTCGCCAATATTGGCATCGATCCCTCGGGAAATCTAGGGCAACTAAATTCGAAATATTTGAAGGGTTTAAGAGTCATATAGATAGACTTCGTACCTGACAAGATAGATCTTAAAATGAATAGCCGAGTGCTAAGCAATCTCGACGCGAAGTGGGGTGTTCTACACCACTGCTACTGCTGCTTGCTGTTTCTGCCGTGGCTGCGGCGCTCGACTGCCGGCAGTGCCTAGTCGCGCCCGGCCGCCGGTGCACGCGCGTGGGGAGGGGGTCGCCTGGGGTCGGTGCTGGTGTGGGTAGAGCTAGGGTTTCTTCCTCCCTCTTCCGCATTATATATATATATATATATATATATATATATATATATATATATATATTATATGGTGAATATATATATATATATATATATATATATATATATATATATATATATATATATATATATATATATATATATATATTATATGGTGAATATATATATATATATATATATATATATATATATATATATATATATATATATATATATATATATATATAGTGAAGGAACGGGTCTGGTTAGGCCGAGCGGGAAGAAAGAGGGTGTTCTGCTTATGCGGGCTTGGGTCCACTGTTCCCGCAAGGGAACTGTGTTGATGTCTTGTTTTTTTCTTTTTTTATTATATATATATATATATATATATATATATATATATATATATATATATATATATATAATCTCCATAAAACCCAAATAAATCCTAACAGTGTAGGGCCTACCTATATAAATATGAACACCTATATTATAACATTTATTTGACAAAATAATATAACCAATAATAATGAAATAATATTATATAATAATAACCTCAATAACATTGATAATAAAATAAAAATAATATTAATAATGAAATTCAATAAACCAAATAAAGGTGTATATACCATTATGTACAATCTAATAATTTCAAAATGTACAAGGACCTATTTTATACAAATATCATTGATTATCAACTAATAATGATATTTATAATATTTAATTAGGAATACTTAAAAAATATTCATTAGATCATTAAAACGGAATACGACACCATCATACCAAAATATATCAACACGAATGTCAGTGGACGTCCCGCATGACTACATGGGCTTGGGTTTTTTTTGGGTCCTATCTGGACTAATTCGGTACAACCGGGTTCCCTAAAACTCAATAATATAATTAATAAATAAATAAAACTTAGGTAAGGGTTAAGTCGCAACTTGGTCTGGTTTTCCTAGTTACGACATCACTATGGCTCGGCCTTCCCTACCAGGGCTAATACACTAGTCAAAGTACGCCATTGCACTATCCGTGCCACAATTTCTAGTCACCTTATTCTACAAAACTCTACCATGATTAAAGTCATCTACCGTAATAATTAACTAAGTAATTATTTATAAAAAAATTCTAAAAATCACCATTTAATTCAAATAAACAGTAAATAAAATATTTCAAAAACTTTCGGGAAGGGGAGCTACAACTAGGACGATGACTTAGGATTTTTACACTATATGTACTATTATAACTCGTTGCCCTAGCTAGAGGTTCTGGCCGAGCGTCTCGTGGATACAATTCGTGAAGTCACTTGGGTGGGGAGAACATACACCGTGCGCTTGGGCTGCTTTCCCTCATGTTACCATTGCCTCTTACCCAGACCTTCGGAGATTCATTAGTTACCACAGTTCCTTACCGGAACTGCGAAGTTTTCATTAGTTAGCGGAGTTCCGTATCAGATCTCCGAAGTATACCGTGACAACCCGCGTGTTCGAGTGATGTTTCTCAAATTGTATTTTCATATTAGTTGGTTATGTTAGATTCACCCACTTTATCAGTATTACTATACTTTATTTATTCATTCTTTGTTGTTATACACTTGGCCTATATATTATGGACCTTGTTGCGTCCCTCTGAGGACCTGGTTTCCTTCCAGATTGGCTGAGTAGGTTTTGTTAAGCGCCTTGATGGATTGTTGATGGTGTTTTCATTATAGGTATTCAATCTTTCAGAGTTATATGTTTCTTTTATTGTTATTTGTATCTGCTTAGTAGCCTAGTATTTATAGACTCATATTATTTTTTCGAGTCTATTCGGGCAAGTATGATTATTGGGCTACAGACTAGTATTCATATTTTCCTTTCTTATATTTCTGTTACTTGGATTGAGATATAGAGTTGACGTAGTGATAGTTACACCATTTCGAACAACTTATACGTATTCTAGTCGGACTAGAGTCTGGTGGAATCCGTAGCTGGCCAATGCCACGTGGCTCGGTCCCGCATATTTTGGGACTGGGGCGTGACACACATCCTGTCCTAGCATTATTTGATTCTAGAGCATCTCATAGTTTTATATCCTCAAACTTTATTTCTGCACACCATTTAGACACTGGCTTTAGTAAGAGGATATGTAGAGTTATGACTGGCGGAGGACCCATACCAATCACCGAGACTTGTACTTGTCCTATCATCATCTCAGGCCACAAATTCCTAATACCACTCCTTGTAATGCCACTCCCCAACTATGATATAGTCTTGGGAATGAACTGGTTGAGTGAGCAACATGCCCTGATAGATTGTCATCGAGGTAGTGTCATCTTTACTCTACCTGGAGAACCCGAGTTCGAGGTTGTTAGATCACCAGAGAGCATAACAAGCATCAACTACTCATCCATCACCGAGGAAATCGGACCCCTTCACCCCATTATACCAGAATTCCTAGACGTCTTCTTCGACAAACTTCCAGGATTATCCCCAGACCGAGATGTGGAATTCTCTATCGACCTAATACCCGGCTCTTCACCTATCTCACAATGCTGTTACCGAGTAAATCTCAAGGAGTACAAGGAGATGAAGGGCCAGATCGACGAGCTTAAGGCTCAAGGATTTATCAGGAGTGGCGCTTCACCCTGAGGAGCACCAGTCTTATTTGTGCCCAAGAATGATAAAACTGTCCGAATGTGCATAAACTACCGGGCTATGATAATATCACCGTCAAGAACCGATACTATTTTCCCAGAATCGACAATCTCTTTGATCAGCTGAGCTAGGCAAAGGTGTTTTCTAAGATAGAACTCAAATTCGGTTACCACCAAGTCAAGGTAAGAAAAAAAAGACATACCCAAAAAGACATTCAATACCACGTACGAACATTACAAATTTTTGGTCATATCGTTTGGTCTTACCAATGCCACTGCAGTATTCATAAATCTCATGAACAAGGTCTTCCACAAATACTTGGATCAGTTTGTTGTTGTTTTCATTGACTGTAGGAGCGTAAAAAAATGTTTCATAGACCAAGTCAAAGAAATAGAGCTCTACGCAAGTCAAAAAAAGTCAACAAACTACTCTACGCATGCTACTCTACGCGAGCTGTTTTACGCATACTACTTTATGCAGGGGACAGGCTGTCAGATCATGCATTTAATGCAAGTGATGATGAATCTGACATAATGATTTGCTGACAGCGTATAACACAGAAGTCGAAGAGATTTGATTTACACAGAAACCAACATTGTCGTTTAGTGTATGATTGGGTTACTTTACGCTCAAAAGATGGCTTCTTTTACGCATGACTACTATATGAGCTTTTTACGTTCAAGCTTGACGTGTGCGTAAAGTTTATTTGGGCTACTTTTTATGCCCAAGGCTGTTTTATCAGCCACTTTACGCGAGAAGTCTATTTTTGGGCTATTTTATGTCTAGTCTACTACTTTACGCTGGAAGTGTATTTTGGGTCATTTTTACGCCCGATTGTTTCTGACCACTTAAGAACGTGGTTTGCCCATGTGGCTTTCATGCCACACTTCTCGAGGAACGTGTGTACGTGCTCTCCCCATTTTATTGAGATAGTGGGACACGTGTCACCATGCATAGAGATCACAACTGTACATGGAACACGTGTCCACGTGCGTAGAGAGTGATTTACGTCGTGGATGACAGTTGTTACCGTAAAAACTTGATTTTGTTGCTTTTTACGCACAAAGGGTCAAGTCTATAAATAGACTTATTTTTTACATACCAAAGGGAGAGGAGAGAATACATAGAGATCAGCATCCAGAGACTTTGATTTTCCAGAGCATTCTTCTTCAACTTTTCTTCCAGAACAGAGTGAAGCAAAGCAGGAAAGTATTCGACCTCGCCATCAGTGCCCAAGTGCATCGATATCTTTCTGGTGACTTAGTTCTTCCGGCTGTTCATCATCCAGCAGTACTCTTCATCATCATCGTATGGTCCAAGGAACAAAGTGATCGCCTTCAGATCAGACTTCCATAGCAATACTTCCTAGATTATTTGTACTTTCTGTACTTTTTCTAGTTTTCTTTCAAAAGCTAATTTTTAGGCATTTTGTTAAGTGAAATAAAATGGCGACTCTGCTGGGGACGACCTTCTCCTCTGACGAGAAGGCAATTACTCAATATGATGATGCGTTGGTCGGTTCGACCAAGAAGACTCTGGTTGTGCACTTCGACCAGACTACCTACGAAAAAATGCTCAGGACTGGGGGTAGTACTCACTGCTCCAATGTTCAGAAATTGCGGAAGGCGTGAAAAGTTTGGATTCCTAAGTCCAAACCATCCTCGGATCTCCCTGTTGTCTCTGAAGGTAAAGGCATCCTTCATACTCCTGTTGTGGAGACTCCCATCGGTGATGAGGCAGTTTCTACTTCAGTGATGCGCCGTGAGCGTAAAAACCAGTCTTCCGTCTGTGACATGGCAGATTATCAAATTTTACGCTCTGAGCGTAAAAATCAGGTTTTATGATCTGAGCGTAAAAATTAGGTTTTAGACTCTAAGCGTAAAAATCAGGTTTTACGCCCTGCGCGTATAAATCAGTCTCCCGTCTGTGACGTGGTAGACAATCAAATTTTACGCCACACGCGTATAAATCAGTCTCCCGTCTGTGACGTGGTAGACAATCAAATTTTATGCCACACGCATATAAATCAGTCTCCCATCTGTGACGTGGTAGACAATCAAATTTTACGCCACACGCGTAAAAATTAGTCTTCCGTCTGTGACGTGGTAGATAATCATATTTTACGCCCCATGCGTAAAAATCAGTCTCCCATCTGTGATGTGGTAGATACACAAACTTTACGCTCCATGCGTAAAGGAAAATCTCCCGTCTATGACGAGGCAAATACTCATGTTTTACGCTCTACGCGTAAAGGTAAGTCTCCTGTCATTGACAGAGAAGATAAAATTCATAATGATGTCTCTGCATCTAAAATAAATTTACCTACACGCATACAGCGTAAAAACATGAATTCCATTGTTGGTAGAACATCGGTTGTCCACCAACAACCTTCCTACACTGCTTTACGCAAGGTACCAAACCTACAAATTACGCGTAATACTGACGGAGTCCTTTGTACACAAAAATCTCAGGATTTACGCAAGCAACTCCAGGCACGTAAAAATGCCCAGTTTGGTTCTGCTAATGCAGCAAGTAATCTTCTTTATACACAAGGGACTAAACGACTTTCTGTCTCAAATATAATAAAGAAGACTACTTCCTCTACTCCTTCTGATTTACGCGAGTTGCTTGTACAAAAGCGTAAAGACAGAAAATCTCATGTGACATTCCCCAAAGAAGATCATTATTGTGAGTGTCACCAGATTGTAATCAAGTGTTGCTGTTCGACTTCTAAACAGTCAGTTTTTAATCGGTTAGGCTATAATGTTCAGCAATCAGTTGATGATCAAGAACATGAGTTGTCATATGCCTCAGTTAATATGGCATCTCATACCAACAGGGTACGACGTCCAAGACACAACTCGTCCCAGACTCCTGGTCAACAACAGTTCAATCGAATTCTTGATAATTTCGAAGGAGTATATCAGAATGCTCGATTGAGAAGTCAAAGACAGTTGCAGACTTCTGACTCAGAAGCTGGGGGTACCCAGTCTTTAGAGTCTGAAACTGATAGCATTGATTCATACTTCTACACCAATCCCTCTGCATCTTCAAGGGAGGTTGAATCTTATGCTATTGGAGATGAACCGGAGACGCCATCTGCTAATACAGAACAACGTCTCTCTGCAATTGAGCAGTCGCTGAAGGATATGCTTGCTATGATGCAAAGTATGCATCAAATAATAATGACTCAACAAACTGCTCAGCCAGCAGTGATAACTCCGGTGCAGATAGCAGCACAAACTCAAGATTGTCAAGGGGTTGATATACCCTTGAATAATCTTAGTCAGGAACCTGCTATCAATCAAAATTCTGCATCTCCAGATCCTATCATTCCAGAAGACGTACCACCTCCGGTGGGGTTACGGTACATCCGACAATAATTCAATCAAATGTGCTTCCTCAAACCAATGAAGCTATTCAAGCAGTGCGAGAGCTAAAAGCACAGTTTGAAGTTCTGAAGCACAAAGATCAACTCCAGAGGTTAGGGATTAAACAACCTTATCCTCCTCACTGGAATGATGTACCCTTTCCTCCAAAGTTTAAACCATAATCCATGGTATTATTTGATAGAAAGGTATCTTCCAGTCAATATATCAATTACTTTGATATTATGACTGTACATTTGCAGAATAATGATGCTCTTCTTACCCGAGTTTTCATCGGATGTTTGACGGGTTCGACTTACGACTGGTATCGTAGTTTACCCGACAATTGTATTTTGTCTTTTGACGAATTTAAAGCAATGTTTCTCTCCCAATTCTATGAGGAAGGAATGGACATGAATATGTCCTCCTTAATAGAAATCAAGCAAAAGGAGAAAGAAGATACTCGGACGTTCATTGAACGTTTTTGATAGGCAACTCTGAAGATGCCTCATGGTATGCCAGATTCAGCATTAATTGATACATGCAAGATAAATCTGCGACCATCCATTGCTGTCTTTACAGGTTCCCAATTCACAGATTGGGCCTCGTTTATTATAGCAGCAGTTTTTTGTCGAGACCAATGGTAGATTGGCTCGTGAACATGGGATGATATTTGCCTCAGAGGACAAAGGCAAGAAAGGCTCTTCTAGTAATAATTCCGTCAATCGTAATGGGAAAGGAAAGAAAACCCTTGTGGTTAATCTTTCAAAACCTAAAACGACACCGAATAACCAGGAGTCTTCTAAGCCAAAAGAAGAATACTCTTTTGATGACAGTGATATTCCAAGGATATTTCAATGTCTGGTAAAGAGTGGCAAACTCCAAATTCCAGAACCAAAGAGGCCTAATGAGGTGAATCTGACCGACAATCCCAAATATTGTATCTATCACAGATACATAAATCATCCTACTAAGGCCTTTTATGTCCTGAAGAAGAAAATCCAGGAGCTGATAAATGCCAATGCCATCGCTTTAACTAACGATGAGCATACAGTCACAACCAATATGGTTTCTCTTCAATTTAAAGGTTTTTCTCCACAACAAGTCCCAGATGGGATTGTTCCAATTCCAAAGGAGACAATGAAAATTGTGAATATCCTTCCTACCAGAGAGCAAAATGAAGGGCTTTTGCCTCTTACACTTAAAAATGGTAAAATCATGTGGGTGCACCCTGATTTAGTGCCGGAAATGGATAATGAAGGTAAAACTTCGAAATCCAAGAAAGGTAAAAAAAGTCAAAACCTGCAACATGATTTCTCATATTTTTACCCCAGACCATGATGATTTGGATCATTTATGGGGCGGCATTCCTTTAGAGGTTAGACTGAGGGGTTTGAATATATGCCCTCCAAGTTTGACTCCTCCTACAAAACTCAAGCTTACTCATCGACAATGGTTAGCGATGAATAGTGTTCTTTTATACAGGGTACAACAAGTCTTTGCTGCTTATGAGAAAGCTCCTACAGGGATCTTTTCTTCTATCCCGAGTATTCCTCCTTCTTCTGTGGCTATAGAGATTTCTATTCCTCCTTCTACGGAAGTCTCTATGCCTTCTTCTTTTTCTGTGGTTACAGAGATCTTCGCCTCCTCTTCCTCTGTCAAACCACCCATTGAAAGTCCGCTACCTACTCATTTGTATAGTCAACAATCAGTCCATCTCATAAAAAAGATGGGCTATGACTTTCAAAAAGCGGAAGGCTTGAATTATGATAAAGGAATGCGAACTCCTTTACAACTTCAAAGTCAGAAATCCACTCTCGAATTGGGTTTTGAAGATCCTCATAAAAATCTTCGCAAGAAAAAGACTAAGGAAAAGAAGACTAAATCCTGTAATATGGTACTTCATTATCCTGAGTTCGAAGAAGAGACCTTTGCTGGTACGAGATCTGGAAAAGAGTACCACAAAGATTATGAAGGATCTTCCAAAGAACCGAAAGATGTTGTTGAAACAGTTCCAGCTCAATCATCTCCGGTTCCTACTAAACCATCTGTGATTGAGAAGGGGAAACAGAAAGCAGTACGCTTTGATGTCCCATTAAAATTTGCTTCAAATTAAGGGGTGGTGATGAAACCCTACAAATTCGATATTCTAGCCCAGTTAGCTAATACTCCGGCTAGACTTTCGATATTTGAGCTGCTTCGCCTTTCAAAAGAAAGCTGCAAAACTCTGAGTGAAGCTTTGCTACAGGCGGATTCTTGCTTAGCTCAACTCAAGAGTCCTAACAATATACCAGTGTGTCACGACCCGCACCCACTGTTAGGGTACGAGAACGTAACAACGCCCAGCCTACGCCGCAGTGTCGGCGGTAGAACGCTGTCCTAGGTCAATCATCTAACAATACCAAAGTACCTGTACAGTTTATACTGTCCGAATGGAGGTAACATAACAATATACATCTCAATCATATCTAGGGTAGAAGAACGAAAGACAGAAGATAGATAGTAACTCAAAGAGAACCATATCATAGATGAATAAGTCTAAGTGTCTAAGATACATAACATCCAGAATGTCAACTCATAATACAAGACTAAGAGTCTATACATGACTCAACATCTCAAAATACAACACAGGAAGTGAGACAAAATGATATAGAAAAGACTGCCTAGACTAAACTGGTCTAGACTACTGGAACATCCTCCTCAACTGCAGGTGGATCCTGCTGAGGGTCCACAACATAGGTGTCATCTAGTCCTGCTCCGCAATAGGTAGATACCAGGGCCTCCTCCTCATCCTCTGTAATATTTTCAACAGGTCCAATCAGGACGGGAACGAGCACAATACATCTCACGCAGTGCATAGCAGGTTAGGAAATACGATACAGGCAATAGAGTAAGATACATGAACTGCTGAAAGGAAATATACGCTGTAAAAGAGATAGCTGTAATGAAATATCTACTGTATATAGAGAACTATGAGTGACTAGTGATGTAGAGCACAAGATAGGCATGTGAATGGCTAGAATTTATACATGATTACACTACTGAGTTTGCACATGATTACACTACTTTGGAATTATTCACATGACCACTTCTACTCCCCCGTTTCCCCAACCAATACACAAGGATCTATACAAGTTACGTTATTGTACATGATATCACATGGGGCCCATGAAAGGGTGCACATGATAGTATACATGAGGGCTCAGTAAACATGAGAGTACATGATCACATGAGTGCACATGAATAATAGAAGCATGGGAGTACATGATGAAAGTGAAACACACATAACATGAAGTACCCGATGCTCCCGAGGGGGATAACATCTCATGTAAAGATCCATATAGTACCAATCCGTGTTACCAATGTGACAGCAACAAGTAAAGTAATCTAGAGCGAGAAGTAAAGCCTGAACAAGTATGAAACGGTCAGAGAATGTACTCGCCTGATAACTGAATGTCTGAAGAGGATATACTGCCTGAGGAGAGGTGTCTGGCTCCTAATCAGAGCAATATAAGTCACAATGTATCCACAATGGTAAAAATAAAGTTTACAATGCATACTACATGATTCTAGGTCAATTTGGTCAAAAGTCAACTCTAATAGTCAAACTAGGTCACAGGAAGTCACACTTGGTCAACTCTAGACAATTCTACAGTCAACTAAGTCAACTTAAGTCAAATTTAGACTAATCAAGGTTCTGATCAACTTTAGATTAGTCAACAAGGTAATTGGGTCAAGGGTCAACTATCCAAGTCAACTCTATAAGGTTACTTAACTAACCATAGGCTAACCTGTCTTAGGATACCTAGGATACCATTCTACAAGGCTAAAGTATAACCAACTTCCTATACAAGTACATCACATATAAATATATATAGTACAACACCAAATTTAATCTTATAATCAAGCTAAACCATAGTCTAACTCAATCAAGACTCAACTCTAAGTATCCTACTTCACCCCATGCATATCTTCACTCTATATAGGGCTATCTATATAACCAAGTCATAAATAATACCCTTATATAGGTCAAAGTCTAAACCAACTAGTCAATAGTCTAGGGTTTAGTCAAACTTAGGTCACCAAGTCATTTAGAGTCCATCCAACTATTTCTAGGTCAATTTGGTTAATGTTTGACCTATAGTTGACTTTGGTCAACAATGGTCAACATTTGGTCAATCTAGGTCTAGTAGTTAAATACTAGTTAATATGGTCAAACTAGTCAACTCTAGTTACTTGGGTCCATATAGGGTCAAGCTTTAGTCTAACTAGGGTTTTGGTCAATCATAGACTAATCAACAAGCAATTAGGTTAAACTTGACCAATGGTCAACATATGGTCAAACACTCTAGTCAACCTAGGTCTACTAGGCTTATTGGTCAAATCAAGACTTACTAGCCATAGGCCATAGGCTAACATATCTAGGGCACTGGCAAATATATCTATATATAATACCATATATATACCCAAATATATATGATACATATATATACATGCAACTTAACATATCTATATATATTATCAATGTATAGGCTAAATATATATATAGCCTAACTATATATATATATATAGCCTATCTATCTAGCCTAACTATATATATAGCCAGTTATATATACTATACCATATCTATATATATATAACCCTCAAATATATACATAAACTATATATACATATCTAATATACTCCATATATATACATATAGAGAGGGAAGAGAGAGACATAGAGTGAGAGAGAGAGCTAACAGTGAGAGGGGGAGAGAGACTGCACAGTGGGGGGGGGGTGTGTCTCAGGTTTCCTGAGACAGGAACCCCACAGAATACACACACCACACATATACATACATATGTACATACATATGTATATACACACACACACTACCAAAACTCCCCAAATTCGACCCACACTCACATAAACATATATACTACGTATATACATACTAAAATACACTAGTACAATGTATTAAACAGATCAAAATTAGGTTTAAAATCCATATTTGAAAAACTGGAAAAAATCCTAAAACAGGAAACTGTGCACAGTATCTCGAAACAGGGATAACTCGAAATACATACTCTAAAACGAACTAAGACTCGAATCAAACGGTTGGTAACTGTGTCCCACAACATACCCTAGTGTCCTACATACCTGACACGACACCACGACACATTTCGACGTGTCCACGACTCACAAAACCCAATCGGGTAAAACTGATACACACGCACACACACAGTATCGTGCACGCGTGCAACTCACCCTAGGACACGACACAGACACTCTCGTGTCTCGTGCACGTGCACGAATGTTCACCTAGGGGTAGGGTACGTGTCCAACACCCTGCACTGTGTCCACGTGTCGTATAGAGGGGACACGACACGCGTATCAGAGAGGGAAATACGTGGTTTCAGACCGCGTCGTGCAGTGATGCACGCGTCTCGTGTACGCAACACAGGACACGACACATCTCGTGCTCGTGTCCTGGGGTTCGCCCTAGGTTCCTCTACACATGTGTCACCCTGACACGTGTACACGACTCGTGTACATGGGACACGAGACCCGTGTCAGAGCCGTTTTCACGGCTGTACAGTGCAGTGCACGTCCCTTGCGGGGACGATTCCGTGTCCGACACGACACGAGGTCATCCCAAACTTTGGGGATGACCTGTCAGTCAATGCCCCGTGTCGTGTGTCAGTTTTGACGTGTCCAAGTGGCGTGAAGAGTGTGTTTGGACACTGTGGTAGCAGGGCACATTTTGTGTACTGTGCAGTGTCCAGACAGTGTTGAAACTGAGAGCTTCGTGTCCAGATTTTGGACACGACACAACCCAATTTGTGCTCAGTGTTTTAGGGTTAGGTTTAGGGTTAGCTAGGCTAGGTTTTTGGTTAAAAAGATTTACAAAACAGTGAGTAAATATTAATGTGACAGTGAGCTAAAAACAGTAAAATACAATGAAATTTCAATCAGGATACGTGTCCGATACGACACCAAACAATTCCTAGATTTCACCAAACCCTACCCACAACTATATTATAACTATATGCATGCAATAATGAAGAAAAAATAGTATAATAACTAGGTTTAGATATATTTACCTCTATGTGTGAAATGTCTTGAATTTCTACTAAATGAGGGTGTACATCCAATAGCCTCAACTTGTCCTTCCTTGGTGAAACTTGAGTAGCTCACTTTCCTAGGCTCCCTTAGATTGTAGGTGACCTAATGGAGAAAACTAGAGGTTCAAAGCTCTTGAAATGAGAAAGTTATGGCTAAATGAGTGGGGTAGTTTTCTAGGTTTTCTTCTAGGTTTAATTTCCACATGAACTTGGTTTTGAGATCTATGTGTTGGTTATATAGGAAGGGGTGGCAAGGGGGTGTCTTTGGCTGCCATGGGGGTAGGGGAGGGTGTCTTACCACTTGGCAAACTTAGCCCCTAAGTCTTTGACTAAGGGGTTAGATATTTAGGTGCTAAAATATCTAAAAAGTAGGATATCTAGATATTTATGAAACCTAGATATTTACACATAAGCTAACATCCTCTACTTAGTCTTCTAGGTTAGTGGCTAACCTCTAGATTAGTGCTAAACTAGGTTAGGGACTAACATGACACTAATCAATAATTAAAATAATAATAAAGACACATAAATCCAAATAAATCCTAGAAAATTACCAAAATACCCTTTAGGCTAAAAAGCCCTAATTTGATGTTCTAAGCCTATGGCTAAGCTCTCATGGTCATGGCAACTTCTAGGTTAGAGAAAACTAGGGTTTACACTAAGGTTTACTAACAAAGTCACAAAGTCATAAGTCATGACTTAGCATGACTTTAGAAAATGGTTTATCTTAACTAAAATCACCAGAAAATCATACCATGACTAAAATACCACTAATAAATAATAAAAATAATAAATTTTCAAAAATCCCCAATTTCAGAAAACAGGGTGTTACAAGTCTACCCACCTTAAAATAATTTCGTCCTCGAAATTTAGATGGTCGTACTCCTCCTAGGTCAAACCTCCAACAATCAGGGACGAAGCCACTACCTAGGCAACATACAAGGTCAACAAGCAAAATATGGGTAGTAGATCTATACTGGGTCATGTCCAAAAATTGGCTAACAGTTTTAGGTCATAGGGTGTCCTTAAATCAAATCGAAGCCAAAAGTAACTCCATGGGGTAAATCAGGATGGAGTCTTGGGTCAGGAAAATCGTACTAAGCAAATGAAGCATATGATGGTATGCCTGAGTGGGACACTAAGGTCATGGCTGTAGTATGTCATGTCTAGGTCTGGTATGTGAAGTCAGTTTTGAGAAAACAACTAGTCTTGTGCTCCAAATTTAAAAGTCACGGTAATGTGCCTACGATGATCACAATTTAGAGTGGGAACGGTCTATGGCCTAAATTGAACCAGAAATTTGTGATGCAATAGTGGTACCAGGGGGACAGGTTAAATGGAACAGTCTGTGGTCTCATCTAGGTGCACTAGTCATTCTAGATCAATACTGTCCTATGGTATCAAACGTACAAGCAATCTACGGTATCCTAATTGGGAAGGTAAGGAAACAACAATCATCAAGGCTATAGGGTCGTCTACCATCCTATATGAAAATAGGTCATTAACAAGTAAGTGAGAAATCATTAAAAGTTACTATTCCATAAAATGGTAAAAGAAAATTGAAAATTTAGGCACAAACAATCACAAATAGATTTTAGTCTTGACACGATCTAAGTTGATCAATTTCAGGATAAATCGAGATTGGGCAAGATGGGAAATTAATGAAATTAAGTATGAGCACGAGCATCCAATGATGAAGATCCAGGTCATGATTAAATTTAATTCAACTGGATATGAATACGAGGTTCATAGGTGATAAAATAATTCCTAAGGAGAATTGTCAAGGCTGTTGTGGATAAGATTCTAGGGTAAGTTTAATTATGTCTCCATCCACGTAGATTAATATATGAAAAAGCGAACCAAACGCAATAGGTTGATCAGACCATCATGCGCCGGTTCTGATTAGATAATATATTAGTGGGTGTACACCCAATAAAATATACCATGATCAAGCTCGAAGAGGATAAGCTTGTAAAACTTAAGGATAAATTTATAGCATAAGATATAAGTAAGGGTGGAATGATGAAAGAAGATACATAGTCCAAGATCCTTAACCAATCGGGTCAAGCATCCAAGGTAAGGTACAAGGTTAAGTATTTAAGGGTTCAAGCAGAATACCATCACATACCAGGTCGAAAGGATTGAGCCAAGGTGGATCTCTAACTGAAATAAGAACCAATTTAGTATCATGGTAGAGGTTATAGTTTAGCCATTTGACCAGAAAATTATATCAAGAAAATAGAGTACAAGGAGACGGATTTTAGTAGGACATGGAATACCTACATGAAGGTAGGCTAGTCTAGGTCTTACATGTGAAATTTGTTGGGAGATAACAGCTAGTATTATACTCTGAATATCTAAGTCACGGTAAAGGACGTCCAATGATCTAGAATAAAAAGTGGGGGTTCAAGACGTGACAAATTTGATGCAAAAATTGAAGAAGATCAAATTAACCCATGAAATAAAATAAATCAGGAATCCAGTAAATAATTTAGGAACACAGTCCTAGGGATAGATAGGCTACTAGATGGATATAGTTTAGGGTTCGATCAACCCAAGGTCAAAGGTTAGAAGGTCTCAATAAAGTCTTGATTTGAGGAAATGTCGAGTAAGTCAGGTTTGGGATACAGTCACATAGATTGGTAAAAAGAGTTTAAGCAAGATGCAAAATAGAGAGGACAGTTCATTTTAATGAAAGACAATTAGCAAGAGGATTAGATGGCAAGAAACAGATAAGAGTTTTCTCATAATTGTGATTGAGTACCCTAAAAATAAAGATATTAATCTAACACTAAGAAATTAAAATTAACAACTACAAAATTTTTTTTTCAAAATCATCAACTAACACCAGGATTCAAAGTTCTACAGTGAATCCTCCAAAATCAAATTCAATCAAGGGAAAAGGAGTTTAAATCGTAATTTCAAATGAGATTCTCAAGGGTCATCCCAGGAATCTCTCAAAGTATCCTAGCAGTGATTGAGTATCCACTCTCTCTAAGCCTATTCCTCTAATCCTATCACAGGCTGTAGTGATACTCTAGTTCGAATACCACTACATAAACTCGAGACCTGCATGGGCCACCACTAAAAACGTGTCACGACCCGCACCCACTGTTAGGGTACGAGAACGTAACAACGCCCAGCCTACGCCGCAGTGTCGGCGGTAGAACGCTGTCCTAGGTCAATCATCTAACAATACCAAAGTACCTGTACAGTTTATACTGTCCGAATGGAGGTAACATAACAATATACATCTCAATCATATCTAGGGTAGAAGAACGAAAGACAGAAGATAGATAGTAACTCAAAGAGAACCATATCATAGATGAATAAGTCTAAGTGTCTAAGATACATAACATCCAGAATGTCAACTCATAATACAAGACTAAGAGTCTATACATGACTCAACATCTCAAAATACAACACAGGAAGTGAGACAAAATGATATAGAAAAGACTGCCTAGACTAAACTGGTCTAGACTACTGGAACATCCTCCTCAACTGCAGGTGGATCCTGCTGAGGGTCCACAACATAGGTGTCATCTAGTCCTGCTCCGCAATAGGTAGATACCAGGGCCTCCTCCTCATCCTCTGTAATATTTTCAACAGGTCCAATCAGGACGGGAACGAGCACAATACATCTCACGCAGTGCATAGCAGGTTAGGAAATACGATACAGGCAATAGAGTAAGATACATGAACTGCTGAAAGGAAATATACGCTGTAAAAGAGATAGCTGTAATGAAATATCTACTGTATATAGAGAACTATGAGTGACTAGTGATGTAGAGCACAAGATAGGCATGTGAATGGCTAGAATTTATACATGATTACACTACTGAGTTTGCACATGATTACACTACTTTGGAATTATTCACATGACCACTTCTACTCCCCCGTTTCCCCAACCAATACACAAGGATCTATACAAGTTACGTTATTGTACATGATATCACATGGGGCCCATGAAAGGGTGCACATGATAGTATACATGAGGGCTCAGTAAACATGAGAGTACATGATCACATGAGTGCACATGAATAATAGAAGCATGGGAGTACATGATGAAAGTGAAACACACATAACATGAAGTACCCGATGCTCCCGAGGGGGATAACATCTCATGTAAAGATCCATATAGTACCAATCCGTGTTACCAATGTGACAGCAACAAGTAAAGTAATCTAGAGCGAGAAGTAAAGCCTGAACAAGTATGAAACGGTCAGAGAATGTACTCGCCTGATAACTGAATGTCTGAAGAGGATATACTGCCTGAGGAGAGGTGTCTGGCTCCTAATCAGAGCAATATAAGTCACAATGTATCCACAATGGTAAAAATAAAGTTTACAATGCATACTACATGATTCTAGGTCAATTTGGTCAAAAGTCAACTCTAATAGTCAAACTAGGTCACAGGAAGTCACACTTGGTCAACTCTAGACAATTCTACAGTCAACTAAGTCAACTTAAGTCAAATTTAGACTAATCAAGGTTCTGATCAACTTTAGATTAGTCAACAAGGTAATTGGGTCAAGGGTCAACTATCCAAGTCAACTCTATAAGGTTACTTAACTAACCATAGGCTAACCTGTCTTAGGATACCTAGGATACCATTCTACAAGGCTAAAGTATAACCAACTTCCTATACAAGTACATCACATATAAATATATATAGTACAACACCAAATTTAATCTTATAATCAAGCTAAACCATAGTCTAACTCAATCAAGACTCAACTCTAAGTATCCTACTTCACCCCATGCATATCTTCACTCTATATAGGGCTATCTATATAACCAAGTCATAAATAATACCCTTATATAGGTCAAAGTCTAAACCAACTAGTCAATAGTCTAGGGTTTAGTCAAACTTAGGTCACCAAGTCATTTAGAGTCCATCCAACTATTTCTAGGTCAATTTGGTTAATGTTTGACCTATAGTTGACTTTGGTCAACAATGGTCAACATTTGGTCAATCTAGGTCTAGTAGTTAAATACTAGTTAATATGGTCAAACTAGTCAACTCTAGTTACTTGGGTCCATATAGGGTCAAGCTTTAGTCTAACTAGGGTTTTGGTCAATCATAGACTAATCAACAAGCAATTAGGTTAAACTTGACCAATGGTCAACATATGGTCAAACACTCTAGTCAACCTAGGTCTACTAGGCTTATCGGTCAAATCAAGACTTACTAGCCATAGGCCATAGGCTAACATATCTAGGGCACTGGCAAATATATCTATATATAATACCATATATACCCAAATATATATGATACATATATATACATGCAACTTAACATATCTATATATATTATCAATGTATAGGCTAAATATATATATAGCCTAACTATATATATATATATAGCCTATCTATCTAGCCTAACTATATATATAGCCAGTTATATATACTATACCATATCTATATATATATAACCCTCAAATATATACATAAACTATATATACATATCTAATATACTCCATATATATACATATAGAGAGGGAAGAGAGAGACATAGAGTGAGAGAGAGAGCTAACAGTGAGAGGGGGAGAGAGACTGCACAGTGGGGGGGGGGGGGTGTGTCTCAGGTTTCCTGAGACAGGAACCCCACAGAATACACACACCACACATATACATACATATGTACATACATATGTATATACACACACACACTACCAAAACTCCCCAAATTCGACCCACACTCACATAAACATATATACTACGTATATACATACTAAAATACACTAGTACAATGTATTAAACAGATCAAAATTAGGTTTAAAATCCATATTTGAAAAACTGGAAAAAATCCTAAAACAGGAAACTGTGCACAGTATCTCGAAACAGGGATAACTCGAAATACATACTCTAAAACGAACTAAGACTCGAATCAAACGGTTGGTAACTGTGTCCCACAACATACCCTAGTGTCCTACATACCTGACACGACACCACGACACATTTCGACGTGTCCACGACTCACAAAACCCAATCGGGTAAAACTGATACACACGCACACACACAGTATCGTGCACGCGTGCAACTCACCCTAGGACACGACACAGACACTCTCGTGTCTCGTGCACGTGCACGAATGTTCACCTAGGGGTAGGGTACGTGTCCAACACCCTGCACTGTGTCCACGTGTCGTATAGAGGGGACACGACACGCGTATCAGAGAGGGAAATACGTGGTTTCAGACCGCGTCGTGCAGTAATGCACGCGTCTCGTGTACGCAACACAGGACACGACACATCTCGTGCTCGTGTCCTGGGGTTCGCCCTAGGTTCCTCTACACATGTGTCACCCTGACACGTGTACACGACTCGTGTACATGGGACACGAGACCCGTGTCAGAGCCGTTTTCACGGCTGTACAGTGCAGTGCACGTCCCTTGCGGGGACGATTCCGTGTCCGACACGACACGAGGTCATCCCAAACTTTGGGGATGACCTGTCAGTCAATGCCCCGTGTCGTGTGTCAATTTTGACGTGTCCAAGTGGCGTGAAGAGTGTGTTTGGACACTGTGGTAGCAGGGCACATTTTGTGTACTGTGCAGTGTCCAGACAGTGTTGAAACTGAGAGCTTCGTGTCCAGATTTTGGACACGACACAACCCAATTTGTGCTCAGTGTTTTAGGGTTAGGTTTAGGGTTAGCTAGGCTAGGTTTTTGGTTAAAAAGATTTACAAAACAGTGAGTAAATATTAATGTGACAGTGAGCTAAAAACAGTAAAATACAATGAAATTTCAATCAGGATACGTGTCCGATACGACACCAAACAATTCCTAGATTTCACCAAACCCTACCCACAACTATATTATAACTATATGCATGCAATAATGAAGAAAAAATAGTATAATAACTAGGTTTAGATATATTTACCTCTATGTGTGAAATGTCTTGAATTTCTACTAAATGAGGGTGTACATCCAATAGCCTCAACTTGTCCTTCCTTGGTGAAACTTGAGTAGCTCACTTTCCTAGGCTCCCTTAGATTGTAGGTGACCTAATGGAGAAAACTAGAGGTTCAAAGCTCTTGAAATGAGAAAGTTATGGCTAAATGAGTGGGGTAGTTTTCTAGGTTTTCTTCTAGGTTTAATTTCCACATGAACTTGGTTTTGAGATCTATGTGTTGGTTATATAGGAAGGGGTGGCAAGGGGGTGTCTTTGGCTGCCATGGGGGTAGGGGAGGGTGTCTTACCACTTGGCAAACTTAGCCCCTAAGTCTTTGACTAAGGGGTTAGATATTTAGGTGCTAAAATATCTAAAAAGTAGGATATCTAGATATTTATGAAACCTAGATATTTACACATAAGCTAACATCCTCTACTTAGTCTTCTAGGTTAGTGGCTAACCTCTAGATTAGTGCTAAACTAGGTTAGGGACTAACATGACACTAATCAATAATTAAAATAATAATAAAGACACATAAATCCAAATAAATCCTAGAAAATTACCAAAATACCCTTTAGGCTAAAAAGCCCTAATTTGATGTTCTAAGCCTATGGCTAAGCTCTCATGGTCATGGCAACTTCTAGGTTAGAGAAAACTAGGGTTTACACTAAGGTTTACTAACAAAGTCACAAAGTCATAAGTCATGACTTAGCATGACTTTAGAAAATGGTTTATCTTAACTAAAATCACCAGAAAATCATACCATGACTAAAATACCACTAATAAATAATAAAAATAATAAATTTTCAAAAATCCCCAATTTCAGAAAACAGGGTGTTACACAGTGTCATGCCCACAGTGTCATAGTGTGATGGAGACAATTCCTAATATTACCTTCACATAAAAAGATATGCTGTTGAAGCATAATAAGCATGACAGACCTCTGTGCTATACAGGGTATATTGAATCCACAGAAATTGACAGAATTTACATCGATCCTGGGTCTTCAATTAGCATAATTCTTCAAAGTATGCTACGACCTTTGAGGATTCCTACTAGTGAATTGATTTACACTAGTACCACAATAGTTGGTTTCAACTCTGGAAAGAGTAAACCACTGGGGAAGATTCGACTGAAGATTCAAATTGGTGATCTTCGAACTATGGAAACATTTTATGTTAATAACTCAGATGTATCTTACAACATCCTCCTTGGAAGACCGTGGATACATGAGCATAATATTGTGCCTTTAAATCTTCACCAATGCTTTAAGTATGTGGATCCTCAAGGGGTCGTGAAGACCGAATTTGCGGATATCAATCCCTTTAAAGGTGTTGAAGCATATTTCTCTGACTCAATGCTCTATAAACAGGAGCATGTAAAGGAGATATCAGATATAGCCGAAGATCGATCATCTGCTGAGGATCAATCTATCAATAAAGATCCTCCAGAAGAGCAACCTTTGAAGATTATGGTCAAAGGCCGAATCCAACCTCAACCTGTCAATAATCAACCTTTGATGATCAAGGTTAAAGGAAGAACTCGGGCTTCATCTGAGGAAGCCGTGAAGATTCCAATTAAGAGCCAAGTTCAACCCCTTATGATCAAGGTTAAGGGACGTACTTCTCCTACAAATGATCCAGAACCCCCCACTGATCATCAACCTTGGCAAGTCTACGCAGAAGACGGACGACGGTCCGCTAATTATCAATCCGAAGCGTAGTAGTCAATTTATAAATGATGTAAATATTGATCATTCTGTACTTTCTAATATCAATGAAGATTTTTTTTTGGAGTATATGGCTGTCAAATTTATTGAAAGAATGACTTTATCTGCTGATGATCAAAGTCATCATAAAAATGACATAAATACAGAGGAAACCTTATACATTGACCATAAGGAAAATTTCTTTCCTTCTCATGTCGATGTTGGACTTTATGCTCAAAGATTCCTAACATCTTCTCCTTATTTTCTTTCTGTAGCCGCTTCATCACAAGCTTGTGTAACTTATAGACGTCACGAAGAATCTTATTTCGTGATTCCGTCTGAAAAGAAAAACAAGCACCAAATAATGTTTGGTCTGGCTAGAAATTTCTCTGTTATTCAGATAGATGATCTTCGAGATAAAGATAAAGGAAGAATTCGAGTTGACAAATATAGTCAACAATCTCTTAAGATTATCCAGAATATGGGATATAATTTGAAGACTATGCAAGGTCTCAATCAAGGTAAGGGTAGACGGTTACCGTTATGTGGTGACCCGTTTTACCAGAAAACTCGTCATGGATTGGGATATGATCCATCCCACACGTTTAACGAGGATATACAAGAAGACTTTTCTTTTAGTTCTTCACAATCTTCAGATACAGAAGAAATCTAATTCATCGAATCGGATATACCCCACATGTGCAAAGAAGATATGAAAAAAGAATCTTATTCTAGTCTTCTACAATCCTCATATTCCGAGGAAGACTATTATGATGAATCTGATGGTATATTCTCAGTTAATATGGTTCAAACTGATGGTGAATCAGAACCATTTGAGAATGACCCTTGGGCACAACAAATGGACACTCAATGGAAACTTCGTTTTGAACAACGACAGCCACCTACAGAGGATGAAATTGTCCAGATTGATATCGGAGATGGAACTACATCCAAACCGATATTCATCAGTAAAAATCTCTCCGAAGATGAAAAGAAAGAGTTGATACAACTGATTAAAGAATATATCGATATCTTTGCATGGAGTTATGAAGATATGCCGGATCTAGATCCCAAAGTTGCTACTCATAAACTCAATATTCTTTCGAATGCTAAGCCTGTGAAACAACAGCAATGACATTTTAGACCAGATATGATGGACGCAATTGAAGCAGAAGTCAAAAAGCTGATCACATGTGGCTTTGTTCGTGAAGAACAACACCCAGATTGGGTTGCCAATATTGTTCCTGTTATGAAGAAGAATGGAAAAGTTAGAGTTTGCATAGATTTTCGAGATCTTAATGCAGCTTGTCCAAAGGACGAATTTCTACTTTCGATTACCGATGTCATGATAGACAATACATGTGGTTTTGAACGCATGTCTTTCATGGACGGATTTTCAGGATACAATCAGATTAAGATGCATCCAAGAGATAAAAAGCATACTACTTTTTGTACACCTCTTGGAGTCTACTGCTATACGGTTATGCCGTTTAGACTGAAAAATACCGGTACTACATATCAACGGGCCATGAGCAGCATCTTTCAAGAACATCTACGAAAAACAGTTGAATGTTATGTAGATGATATTGCTGTCAAGAGTCGATCAAAAGATGATCACATTCAAGACTTGAAGACAGTGTTTGAGTTGGTCTGCCAACATCAACTAAAGATGATTCCTACTAAGTCTTTCTTAGGAGTTTCCAGTAGCAAATTTTTGGGATTTGTCATCACTTCTCAGGGTATCCATGTTGATCCTGATAAAATCAAAGCTATTCTTGAAATACGTTCTCCATACAATTTAAAAGAACTCTGCGACTTCCAGGGTCGCATTGCTTATATCAGAAGATTTATATCCAATCTCTCTGGATGATGTCAACCTTTCTCCCGTCTATTAAAGAAAGGTGTATCATTTGTTTGGGATGAAGCATGTCAAAAAGCTTTCAATGACATCAAGTAATACCTTACGAATCCACCTATTTTGGTACCCCCAGTGGTAGGGAGACCATTTTTTCTATATGTTCGAGCCTTGGATCATTCACTTGGTGCTCTTCTTGCACAGAAAAGTGATATGGGTCATGAACAGGCAATTTATTATCTTAGTCGAATGATGGTCGGAGCTGAACACAGGTATACTCCTGTAGAAAAGGAATGTCTGGCCTTGGTTTTTGCTGTTCAAAAAATGCGACATTATGTGTCAGGACAAACTATACATGTCATCTCCAGAATAAATCCTATTCGGGTATTGATGAGAAAACTAAGTATTCTTAACTCCAGGTTAGCCACCTGGGCGATGCTGCTCACTCCCTATGATATGGTCTTTGTACCTCTAAAATTAGTGAAGGGTCAAGCATTAGCTGATTTCTTAGCAGCTCACCCTATACCTGAAACATCAAAATTATATGAGGACATTCCATATAAAGTCGTGGATTGCAACATGACTTTAAAAGATGACATTTGGCAATTATACTTTGATGGAGCATCACGAGTTGGACCTAAAGGCAATATTGTCTCAGGAGTAAGAATCGTTTTGGTTTCTCCTGACAAAATTGTCATATACCGTGCTTATTCTCTCAATGAGCCATGCTCCAACAATGTCACAGAATATAATGCTCTGCTGATTGGTCTTCAAGTAGCGAAACAATTAGATATTGAGTTCCTAGAAGCTTATGGAGATTCTCAACTGATTGTTAATCAGGTTAGAGGGACGTATGAAGTCAGAAATCCTGACCTCATCCCTTATCATCAAGTGGTAATCGAATTGGTCCTTTCATGTAAAGGATTCTTTATCAAATTTGTACCACGTTCTCAGAATTTAGAAGCTGATGCTCTTGCTAGTTTAGCGACAGATTTAGCTGTTCCAATTCGAAGACAAAATACCATTACTTTGTTGGATCGAAACTTATTCTGTGTCAAGAATAATCTGCATATTGAACAGAGTTATACTACAGAATCAAGTTTCCAACAAAGGGATTGGAGAAGTCCATTCATTGATTATGCGGTTTATGGAATTTTACCTGAAGATCCAAAAGAAGCTGCATCAATTAAAGGACGAACATTTCGATTCTATTATGATTCTTCTTTACATATGTTATGTCGTCGTTCTTATGACGGACTTCTGCTGCGTTGTCTCGCTGAGAATGAAGCTAAGCAAATGCTTCGTGAAGCTCATGATGGTGTCTGTGGTGCCCATCAACCAGGTCCAAAATTACAGGACCATATTCGAAGAATGGGGTATTATTGGCCATCTATGATAGCAGATGCTGTGGATTATGCCAGACGGTGTAAAGCATGTCATATTCATTCTGATTTTATTCATCAACCGTCTGAATTCCTACATCCTACAGCGGTTTCTTGGCCCTTCGAAGCTTGGGGCATGGATATCATTGGTCCTATTAACCCTTCTTCTGTTAAAGGACATCGGTTTATCCTAGCTATAACCGATTACTTTTCTAAATGGGCGAAAGCAGTTCCCCTTGTTGAAGTAAAAATGTCTAATATGGTTAGTTTTATCAAACACCATGTCATTTATCATTTTAGGATTCCCCGACGGATAATCCATGACAATGGACCACAATTTGCCAGTCAGGCATTTTATCGGTTCTGTGATAAGAATCGGATCCAAAACCTGGCTTCTACAGCTTACAATCCAGCTGCTAATGGTTTGGCCGAAGCCTTCAACAAGACAATCATCAAACTTCTCAAAAAGTTTGTCTCTTCTAATAAACGTGATTGGAATGAGAAACTTGGAGAATGTTTATGGGCTTACCGAACAACAGTCCGAACTCCTACTGGTTTTACACCATTTTTACTGGTTTACGGATGTGAAGCGGTTCTTCCACTGGAAATCTAAATTCCATCTCTTCGAATAGCCATTGCTAATGAGTTAACTACAGAAAACAATGATCGCTTACGACTTCAAGAACTTGAAGAATTGGACGAAAAGCGTCTTCAAGCGCAACATCACATTGAGCTATATCAAGCCCGCATATCTCAAACTTTCAATCGTAAAGTTAAAGAGAGGGTATTCAAAGTCGGTAAGCTAGTTCTAGCTGTTCGAAGACCGATGGTGATGACTCATAAGAGCAAAGGGAAATTCCAAGTAAAATGGAAAGGCCCTTATGTTATCGAGACAGTTTTCTCCAACGGTGCCTATAGGTTGTCTAAACCGAATAGAGATTTGCTCATGATGCCGATCAATGGCAAATTCCTGAAGAAATATTATGTTTGAATTTTTTTCTTATTCTCCAGCTACCAATGTTTGGTTAAGCTTGGAGAGAAATTTTAATCTTTTATCTTACCAGTTGATAAAAAAGTTGGATTTATTATTTATCATGTTCCCATGACCTCTGAATAAATATTAAGTCTGCTTATTTTTCCTATCTATCATGTCCATTTGGCCTCTGAATAGATATTAATCTATTTTTCTTTGAGTTGTTATGATCTGTCACGTCCATATTACCTCTAATAGTATCGTATATTCTAAACAGAAAACGAGATTTCATTATCTATCATGTCCATATTACCTCTGGATAGAAACAATTTATTAAGTTTTAGAAGACTTGTCATGTCCATATTACCTCTGATAGGTATTTTCTATTTCATACCGATTGTTTAAATTCAAAATAAATGATAGGATCACAAAACAAATATTTTATTCATTTCTTGTGAACATGACAAAATAAATAAGATAAAAGATTACAAGAGCTCTTTAATTTTCCTACGGTGGAGCAGAGATATCTTGAAGTAATTTCTGTAGCTCTGCTAGACGCTTGTCACGAGAGCTCAAAACATTTCTGGTGGCTTCGGCACGTCGAGCTTCGGAAGTACAAATATGAGAAAGTCCAGCAAAGCTGATTATCAGATTATCCTTGGCTTCATCAAGGGTTCTGATAGTAGATTCAGCTTCGTAGGCCTGTTCTTCCAAAATTGAGCTCTGAGTTAGGTGCTGGTCCCGTGCCATGATCATCTGCTCCCTCTCTTCTTTCAAGCGAGCCAGTTCAGCCTCAACTTCTAGAATTTTATCATTTTGTTGATGAATTTTCATATTCGAAGTGTCATAGGCTGCTCTATGGCTATCCAGCTCAGGCTTTATTCCAGCCAAAAAAACTTTCTCTTTGGCGACCTTAATGCTATATTCATGGAGGGCTTCATTATATCTCGTCTCCCGAGCGAGGTAATCAGCCGATAAGGCGTCATACTCTTCTTGGATGAGACTTTCAACAGTTTCACTTGACAGCTTAAGATACTCTCTGACGGGCTGTTCAAGTCCCTCCACGATTTTCTCTAATATTGTTGCTCTTGCCGCATCATTGAACAAAGCAACATTTCTGATGGTAAGAGCCATCGCCGCCTTCAAACTCTCATAATTGAGGCCCCTATTCAGGACCATCTTGATTAAAGCCGCATAGTCTTATAAAAAGTTTCAGTATGAATCTCAACTAAGAGATTCATTTCTATACTTGAACTTGGCGTTGCAGCGATATCTACCAAGTCTCTTCTTTGAAGGCTAGGAGCAGATGCTGATACCTTGGTAGTAGGCTGGGGTGTAGTTGTTGTTGTTACTGCTACCAAAGCTAACTCACTCTCAGGAGTCTCAGAAATAGGGTCCTCAATATTTATTGTTCTAGCCGTATCTGGAACTGAAACTACGGGAGTCTCGGTGACGGTGATAGTTGTGGGTGGAATGATATTTGTGGTAGCTGACTCAGGTTCTGGCATTGTCTCTTCAGAAACTTGTACTGGATTAGTAGTCATAGCAGAGGATGCTATTATACCTTCCCCAGCTTCAGTTGGTGACTTGAATATGCCTTCATCACCTTCCTCAGCTATTGACTCTGCAAGTTCTTTGAGTATTTCAGTTGTAGTAAATTCTTCTACAACTGAGTCTTCATTAAAATTTAGCTCTTCCTCAGCAGCTGTTTCATCATCTACAGTAATTTTTACTGTATTTTCTTCTTTATCTTTGCCCTCAGCAGGAGGAAGATCTTCTGGATGAACTTGTACTTCTGGATCTTGTTGTACCTCCATAGAAGGAGGACATTCGTCTCGAGTCTCCTCTTCGGGCTCTCGTAGCACTTCTTTTTCAGCATCTTCTTCTTCTGAAGAAGAAGCCTCCTCCTCAGATTCCTCGTTTTCTTCATAAATATCTTCTTGAGGAGGAGGAGGAGCCACAAGCTTTGGAGTAATATTAACACCTACAAAAATTGAATAAAATAAGTTAATATACAAAAGTCATAGTTTTATATGGATTTTGTATAAATTATATTTACCTAGAGTATGTGTAGGACGTGCCAAGTACTCATCATAATCTCCAGTCCAATCCTCATCATCAAAAGTGATAGCCGGTTCATCGGATGGGATAAGCACCGAATCCCCAGTTTGTACTGGGGCGACGTTTTCAACAACTTGTGCCTTTTGTGGTAGAGTTAAATGAAGTGACGAGCTAAGACGTCCTGGAGATAAGACTACTGCAGGTGTTGCTGGTTGAGGTACGGAAGATCCTTTTCCAGGGTGAACTGAAGAAGATCCTACATGTTGTAGCTCATCCGCCTGAGTGTCACTCTCCGAGGTAGAGGCTCTTGATCTGGAAGGTCTTTTTGTGGTAGCCTTCTTATTATTCTTCTTCGGGGTTTTCTCTGGAAGTGAGATGGCTGTACTTTGCTTCCTTTTACGGGACTTGCCAATAACAATAGGTTCTGCGGCCTTCTTCCCAACTCCTGTAGCGATAACTTCCAGATATGGATCTGGAATGACAGCATCATCAGGGATATCTGATGGAACCCTGATTGGCTCCTCAACGTTCCCTTCCTTATGCCATCTCAGACTATCTCTCATGTTGTAGCCATGGGCGAAGGAGCGGATGGAAGCATAAAAATGAGTATACGTAGTTCGGTGGTGCTAGTAGCGGTTGATACTCTAAATTTTGCACCAGTACGAGTAGTACTAAAATACCTCCATCCTCTTGCACCATCAAGCAGTTTTCCATAGTGACGGAAATTGGTAGAGGGATTACCAACATGAAGTTGGTCATACCCAAATTGGCGAGCAAATCTACTGGGTAGATATGGTTCGAACGCACAATTATCTTTATTTCTGTACATCAGATGAGACGGTCTGATGCACTTTAACCATCTGAAGACTGATGGTGACAATAAAGTTCCCCCGTCAACTTTATCTTCGAATTAAACGCCGAAGCAGTCAGCTGGAACTTGTGGTCGGGTACAGAAGAAATTCCAGCCATAAGAATAATTTAGGACTGTTCGGGTATCTGCCACTGTCGTGGCAGTCCAAGTAGCTTTGCTGAATTTTTGGAGGAAGTCCTCCACATCATCTCCCGGGCCTGGTGGCAATAGATTGCAGTTGTGATGTAATAACCAACCCATCAAGTAAGTATAGGGCATTTCTACCCTGGGAAATACATTCCGATGAGGAGCGTTATTAATTAACTCCTCACCAAAAGTCCTCAGACCTGCATTTATTCGGCACACCATTGCCGAGAGCAGGTTGATTTTGGTTTTAAACACCAAACGCACCGCTGGCCAAAGCACATTCCGGTAGATTCTATCAACTGTACCAGTTTCTGGTACAATCCATCTTCTCAACCACAAAGAAAGGAAGCCTGCTAGCAAGGCTCTCCTAGAAATCTTTTGACTACCATATCTGAGAAAGCTCAAAGCTTTGGTTCCAGCAGGAAACTCCCCAGTTTTAGTGGACAAATATTTATTCGAGAATTTATAGACAGTCATCATATCCCGAATTTTATCAATAGGAATTATTGAACCAGTGTTGATAGCTGGAGCTTTGTTTTCCTGGAATCTTTCTTTATCATCCTTGGATATTTTATCCTTATGGAAGAAAAGATACGTTGTCCACTTGTTAATGTATGCTAGATGAGATCCACTCTCATGCATAGTAGTGCAGATCATGTAGTGGCACATCAATTCTTCATATACCTCAACCAACTGAGGGTTTTTCTCTCTGATTTTGGTAAGTTCCCGGTTGGAGGGAACGTATTCTTCATATGGGGCTTCTCCCATTGGCAGCTTCGAGAAGAATTGCATCTCATGAAGTACGAGACCCATTTCACCATTTGGGGTCGCAAAAGTTCCAGTTGAACTTATGTATATCTCCATCAGGGCCATGAACAAGTTACCGTTCGATGGTATACCCTGACTGGTGGAAGCCACTGCTTCATACATGCCGATTTCTTTCAACTCCGTCTGGAAGTTCTTCATCATGCAAACGCTAATCTGGATCCAGTTCTGGTTAAATGGAGTTAACCATCCAGGTAGCCTGGGGTTTGTTTGGGGATACAATACAGCAGCCCTCATAAACTTAGTGACGAACATCTGGGTTTGCACTGGTTGGATTAAGGCCGAATCTTCACTCGGAGTAAAGCCTGATAAGAGACCAGAGAATGGAACGACGCCGCCATTGGGAACACTGGCATAATACCCCATGTCATTGGCATTTTCCCTCTTGAATATAATTCTACCCGGCCTTCCATAACTACTACGAGTCAGATTCCACAGCATCTGTCGAGGATGGGTTGCATGGATGAATACGGACAAGGGGTAATCTCTATCCATATCAGAGAGATACATCGCTCTATCTTCAGACTTAAATACCCAAGACTCCTTCTTGGGGTGTGTTTGCGACTTGCAGTCTATTGCATCCCCAAATAAGAAAGCTAGTTTTGCCAATTGCTGGCCATCCAGTGAAGTCAACAATTCTCCATTAATCATAGATAGCAGCATTCTATCCCCTTGGGCAGCTATCAACTGAGCTCTCTCTATGGGGTACTCCGGATTCGCTTGGGAAAACTCTACATGAG
Source organism: Iris pallida (assembly GCA_029216955.1). Taxonomy (NCBI): domain Eukaryota; kingdom Viridiplantae; phylum Streptophyta; class Magnoliopsida; order Asparagales; family Iridaceae; genus Iris; species Iris pallida. The sequence continues at coordinate 7,009,064 of JANAVB010031216.1, read as the reverse complement.
ACAGATTCTCCAAGTAATTCGAGCCCACCATACCCACTGATGAGCCAAAGACTTCTGCGAGTGGGTGAGCTTGCAAGTGTACTGTCAAAAGAAAAAAAATCATCAATCAAGTTAGTGAAAATCTAATTTAAAATTTTTACGCAGATATATTGGTCTAAGTTTTTACACATAAAGGGGTAAAAACGTTGACTATGTAAATTTTACGCTTATTAAAAGTTGATAAAAGTTTTAAAGTCTTTGTTTTACACAAAGTCTTTCACTTGTGAAATTTTATGCTAGCACATGTTGATGTGAGCGTATTATAAATTTTACGCTGGCATGTGTTGACATGAGCGTATTATGAATTTTACGCTAGCACATGTTGATGTGAGCGTATTTTTAGATTTTACGCTGGCATGTGTTGACATGAGCGTATTATGAATTTTACGCTAGCACATGTTGATGTGAGCGTATTTTTAGATTTTATGCTGGCATGTGTTGACATGAGCGTATTATGAATTTTACGCTAGTATGTGTAGACATGCGCGTATTTTAGATTTTACGCTGGCATGTGTAGACATGAGCGTAATTTATATATTTTTACGCTGACACGTATAGGCGTGGGCGTATTTTCCTAATTTTACGCTGACACGTATAAACGTGGGCGTATTTTGTAATCTTAATTTCTACGCTGACCCGTATAACGTGGGCGTGAAATTAGAGATTTAGGTCCTCTTCTCCGACGAGTTCTTAGCCAAAGGGCAGTGTTTTACCCCTCATTGGAGGAGCCACACCGGGGTTGCGTTGCTGAGATGCTGCTGATGACCGGATGGAATTTTGAGCACGGTCAACCGACGAGGAATCGACGGCGGGCTTCTTGCCTTTGCTGCCAGCGGCGGACGACTTCTTGGGAGCCATCGAATCAAAGCAAGAATCGAAGAAGGAAGAAGAGAGAGGAAAGATTGAGATTTCGAAAGACAAAGTAAAGTCTTATCTCTCTTTGAAAAGCCCTATTTATAGAATTTTGAAATCGGTTCAAATTCCCAGATTTTATGCCTACTGTTGGATATCCCAACTTTTACGCGGATGACCGTTGGATATCCCGAATTCTACGCTGACTGGTGAAATCCTAAATTTTACGCTTCTGTTCAAAGTATTTCAAATTTTGAAAATATTTGAAAACTTTGAAGGGGGTCTTGTAGGAGCGTAAAAAAATGTTTCATAGACCAAGTCAAAGAAATAGAGCTTTACGCAAGTCAAAAAGAGTCAACAAACTACTCTACGCAGGCTACTCTACGCAGGCTACTCTACGCGAGCTATTTTACGCACACTACTTTACGCAGGGGACAGGCTGTAAGATCATGTATTTAATACAAGTGATAATGAATCTGACATAATTATTTGCTGACAGCGTATAACACAGAAGTAGAAGAGATTTGATTTACACAGAAACCAACATTGTCGTTTAGTGTGTGATTGGGTTACTTTACGCTCAAAAGATGGCTTCTTTTACGCATGGCTACTATATGAGCTTTTTACGCTTAAAGTTGACGTGTGCGTAAAGTTTATTTGGGCTACTTTTTACGCCCAAGGCTGTTTTATCAGCCACTTTACGCGAGAAGTCTATTTTTGGGCTATTTTACGCCTAGTCTACTACTTTACGCTGGAAGTGTATTTTGGGTCATTTTTACGCCCGATTGTTTCTGACCACTTAAGAACGTGATTTGCTCATGCCACACTTCTCGAGGAACGTGTGTACGTGCTCTCCCCATTTTATTGAGATAGTGGGACACGTGTCACCATGCATAGAGATCACAACTCTACATGGGATACGTATCCACGTGCGTAGAGAGTGATTTACGTCGTGGATGACAGTTGTTAGCGTAAAAACTCAATTTTGTTGCTTTTTATGCACAAAGGATCAAGTCTATAAATAGACTTATTTTTTACATACCAAAGGGAGAGGAGAGAATACATAGAGATCAGAGCCCAGAGACTTTGATTTTCCAGAGCATTCTTCTTCAACTTTTCTTCCAGAACAGAGTGAAGCAAAGCAGGAAAGTATTTGGACCTCGCCATCAGTGTCCAAGTGCGTCGATATCTTTCTGGTGACTTAGTTCTTCCGGCTGTTCATTTTCCAGCAGTACTCTTCATCATCATCGTATGGTCCAAGGAACAAAGTGATCGCCTTCAGATCAGACTTCCATAGCAATACTTTCCAGATTATTTGTACTTTGCAAATTTTTAGGCATTTTGTTAAGTGAAACATTGACGACATCTTGATCTATTCTAAGACCCCGAAAGAACACGAGGAACACTTGCATATAGTTTTGGAGACTCTGCGGCATGAGAAGCTGTACAAAAAACTATCCAAGTATGAGTTCTTCTTGGACAAGGTGGACTTTCTAAGCCACATTGTCACATGAGATGGCATCCTAGTGGATCCGAAGTTGATAGCAGCCATCGAGAAATGGTTGACACCAGGTTCAATTGCAGAAATTAGGAGCTTCCTGGGATTAGCAGGTTAATACGGGAAGTTCATGAAGGACTTCGCTAGGATAGCTGAACCTATGATGAAGCTAACAAGAAAGAACGAGGAGTTCGTCTGGACTGAGGCTTGCCAAACATCATTCGAAGAACTGAAGAAGAGGCTCACTACAGCACCGATCTTATCACTACCTTCAGGCACCAGGGGATTTTCGATCTATAGTGATACTTTCGGTAAGGGCTTGGGTTATGTTCTTCAGCAGCATGGAAAAGTAATTGCTTATGCATCTTGGCAGTTACGGACTGATGCATGAAGCACATCGATCGCAGTATTCTATCAATCTCGGAGAAAACACGATGTATAGGGATATACGAGCACAAGTATGATGGTATGGAATGAAGAGAGACGTGTCCAGATTCGTCTCCAGGTGCTTGATCTGCCAGCAAGTGAAGGCAGACAAGCAGCGGCCATCAGGACTTCTACAGTCGCTTACCATTTCGGAGTAGAAATAAGAGCACATCACGATGGACTTTATGTCGGGATTGCCTTGTTCCCAAGGAGGGAAGGATACCATTTGGGTTATTATACACAGACTGACTAAGTCTGCCCACTTTATCCCCTTCAAGGTTGGTTTATCCACTAAAAAGTTGGCAGCTTTATACATGCAACACATCGTCCGGATACATGGAGTTCCGGTAAGCATTGTATCAGATCGGGACAGTCGCTTTACTTCTCATTTTTTGAAGAGCTTGCATGATAATCTGGGAACTCAACTGAAGTTCAGCACCGCTTATCACCCACAGACCGACGGACAATCGGAGAGGACTATTCAGACGCTGGAAGACATGTTGAGGTCTTGCATCTTGGATTTTGGCAGGTCTTGGAAAGACCATTTGTACTTGGTAGAGTTTTCTTACAATAACAGCTACCAAGCCAGCATCGACATGACACCGTTTAAAGCATTATATGGACGTCATTGCCATACTCCTTTTTGCTTGAGACGACGTAGGAGAAAGAGTCATGCTCGAATCAGAGATGATTACAGAGGCTGCAGACGAGGTAAAGATGATCAGAAACAAACTCATGATTGTCCAAGATCGTCAGAAGCATTAGGTCGACAGTAGTCGTTGTAGTGCCCCATCCTTACATCGTGCCCTATTTTTCGTCCACAGGATGTGCGTGAAAGGAACATTATCGCTACTGATTCAGTCAAAAAAGATAGATCGGGATAGATTGAAGCGGTCGAACGAAAACGATTGAATTAAGATCCTTTTCTCTTTATGGAATGGCTTCTTTGGAATCAAGTCCCATATTTAGCGGGTTGCGTTCGAGGATAGACTCTGCGACTGAGTCGAAAGAGACCTCCCGTTGATCTGCTTTTTATGCCATACTTGCTTTTTGGCTTTGGTTTGCGTGAATACGTTTTCGTAAATATTTTCGATGGTTTTCATGGCTTGCGTTTTTGAACTTCGTATTTCGTATCGAACTCCTTGAATGACACAGTTTTCTAATCGGTTATACGATTTTAGGTGATCGCATAGGTGACGTCTAAGCGTAGCCAACCAGTTCCTCGCCTCAAGTAAGACTAAGGTGAGTGGCTGACCCTTCTTCCCTCGACCCTTTTCTCCAATGTATTATCGATACCAACATATGTTATGCTAAGTTGTAAATGCAATAAAACAAAGGCTTATTCCAATAAACCATTGCACAACATTTCACGTGTACGAACTATAGAACTACTTATCATAGAACTATTCATATGCTTGCTTATAATATGCTTTCCTTTAAACTATGTTAAGCAAAAAGGAAATGAACCAACGAACGTATATTGCAAAATGATAAGGCGAGATACGCCGAGTTTGCTTGAGTTTACTATGAATCATAGACCATGCTTGAATAACTAGTTTAGTCTAGCACGATCATGGACAACTTGTGGACAAGGGCGTTTGTTTCCTCGAACGGTAAACCGGGACCACGGGACCGCTTCAGCCTAGGAGGAAACATGGTATAGCCGAGCTAGGTTTAAGCAAAAGGTAATTCGGGAACTTGCAACGGAGCTCGCTACTTGCGTTGAAAGGACCCCGTCTAACCAGGCTATGTCCAGGATGGCTAGTTAGTGCCAGTAACCTCCACATCACACAATTAATATGAATTGATATCAAGATGACAGGGAAGGCATTGGTAAGTTTTATATGCACGACACGCTCTGTCGTGGATAAGTTCTAGCATAATTTACTTTGTTTACATTTCGTCAAACTCCTTGAATAAAACTGACTAGGATGGCTGGAAAGATCACTAAATATACTACATGATTCACCTAAATTCTTGAACCAAATGAAAGCATGGAAAATAATTAGCTACTCTCCAGTACACTTTGATTGTACTGATCCTTGCTCTTTACATGTGCTATAAATTAGGAGGAGCATATCGCATGACTAAACGCAGCGCTCGTTCGTTTTGAAGCTTCATCTGTGCGTGCGAAACCTTGAACCAATCTCTTTTGAAGACTCCATAACTATCCAAGCTGAGATGTCTCAACTATCCCCTATTCAAGGTGTCTGCATGTTTTGGTTGTATAAAGGGGTATGATGTATGGAACGGCTATCTCATCGACGTCTATTTTGTAATGGAGACAGTTTGTAAGCCCGCACGATACCTTTGTATGGAGTCTGTTATATGATGTTCATTATCAATAAAACTTAAGTTTCTCTATATGTAATGTGTTTAATTTACTCTATACACTCTCTTATTGTTGTGTTTCGGATAATCTTATGACTATGTCTTGTACGATCGCAACTTAGGTTCGCACGACATCATGCCTGGGGGACGATTATCGATTCTACGGAATCTGGGCATGACATAATGGTATCAGAGCACGGCTTTACGTCCTTTGACCTTCCGTTTGAGTCTCAAACCTTTGACCTCGTGTCGATGAGATGAGTTATTCCATACAGAGTCCGTAATATTTTCTGAGACTGATATAAGTTGCTTTCTAATTTCAGAAGATGGAGAAACTGTGGGCGGGAACGAAGACAGTACCTCGAACGGTTCGAGTAGCTCTAGACCTGAGCCCTCAAATGCCCCATGGAATGGATGATGTGTATGCTGGAAGCGTAACAACGATAGGTCGAGGCCAATCAGCGCCTGAACGGACAACATCGACACAAGCTGAGGCACGATAGGCCCGATTTGAGGCCCGTTTCGATGTGTAATTCAAGTTGCGACAGAAGTAGCTTGATACTCTTCAGCAAATTATCCATACAGTTATAGCCAACAGCAACTCTGCAATGACTCATGCCGTAATCGAGCCTGCGGCCCGACCAATCGAAATCGAGTCGGAGGTACCCGAGCAACTACCTGTAACACTAAAAAGCTCCAACTTTGATGTGTCAAAATTTACAAAAAATTATCGCACATCCTTCTACGGTATTGAAGACCCTTCTCTGGCAATCGATTGGTTGGAGGAGTTGGAAGACCATTTCGAGCTTCTAGACGTGGATGAGTCCAAAAAAGTTGCTTATGCTCAGCTTCTACTCCAATTGAATACGCATGACTGGTGGGCCGTGCAAAAGCGAGCGATCAGACAAGACGACGAGACCGTGGCAATCTCTTAGGCTACCTTCCGACAGGCATTCGAAATCAAGTACCTAACTACAACCGTTCGACAAGAAAAGGAGAATGAATTTATGCAGCTGAAGCAAGGGAATATGATGTTACGGCAGTACCCAGCAGAATTTAATGAAATGGCCAAATTTGTTGGATCATTCTTGCCTACAATGGAGAGTCGCGCTCGACGGTTTGAAGTGGGTCTGTGACCCTCTATCTCTGCTCATGTGTCAGTTCTGGAATACAAGACAATGGACGAGTCCATGAACCACGCTCTCCGCCTTGAATGCCAATATACTCCAGCTGCGGCCGGCGCTATACATACATACAATCACAAACGCCCTAGCCATGCGAGAGGAAACAATTCAACCAAGCATCCAAATAACGGGCAACAAGGTGGATATCAAGGGCGTAACCCATGGCCTCGCTGCACCCGATGTTACCGGCTCGGTCACACTATCAAGGACTGCCAGATACTAGAAGGCGAATGCTGGAACTATGGTAAAAAGGGTCACATTCGTGTTGATTGTCTGACCAGAAGGCCGACCCAACGGCGCCCCAGCAGCAGCAACATTGTCCAGGGAACCAGGGTCCATCGCCTCGAACCTAACAATCCTCACCGCAAAATGGTCAAGACCGTCGTTCCAATGCCCAGGGTCGCGTCTATGCCATGACTCGAGATAAGGCGTTTGCCTCTGATATAGTCGTGATATGTACACTACTTTTTAATAATAAACCTACTCGTCTACTATTTGATTCAGGAGCTACCCATAGTTTTATAGCGGCAGATTTTGTTGATGAACACAAATTCTCTATGGCACCGGTAGGCCTTAACCTTAGTGTTAGCAGCCCTTCGGGCACACAAATCCCTGTAAACACTATCTATAGAGATGACTGCATATGTATAGGTGGAAGAAAAATGACTCTAGATACGATAGTTCTGGACCTTAAGGACTATGACATCATACTGTTGATGGATTGGCTCGACGCTTGCTCGGCCACTATTGATTGTGCAGGAAAGAAGATCACCTTCTGTCTACCGGGGGAGCCTGACTTCTGTCATTCGTATGGCGAAACGTTGATAACCTACATGGTGATTTCGGCAATTTCTGTTCGGCGGATGCTATATTTCGGATGCGAAGGCTACTTGGCGTCCATTCGAGACACGCGGTAGGATGGTACAAACATGAATCAAACCGACGTTGTGGCAAAATTTCCAAATGTGTTCCCGGACGAGCAACCCGACATGCCACCTGGTCGAGAAATTGAGTTCACTATTGATACATTCGCCGACACTCGACCGATTTCTAAGGCCCCATACAGAATGGCTCCTGCAAAAGTAAAAGAACTTAAAGTACAATTACAGGAATTACTTGACAAAGGGTTCATTCGTGCTAGCATCTCGCCATGGGGTACGCCTATGTTATTCGTCAAGAAGAAGGATGAGTTGATGCGGCTCTATATCGACTATCGCGAATTGAATAAAGCTACCGTCCGGAACAAATACCCCTGCCCCGCATTGACGATTTGTTCGATCAGCTCCAAGGTGCCACAGTGTTTTCGAAGATTAATCTTCGATCGGGTTATCACCAGCTCAAGGTCAAGCTAGAGGATGTGCCGAAATCTGCCTTTCACACTCGTTACGGCTACTACGAGTTCTTGGTAATTATTCATGGTACTGATACTGTTTTCTGTCTGGGCATTTTTTGAGTATTTAAAATGTGAATTAAACTGCTAATTCATGGTTAATTTGTGATGATTAACATGTATACATGTCTGGGTTGATGTTTGCATAGCTAGGTTTCATATTTATTCATGATTAGGCTTCTAATTTGGGTTTTTGAATATGAAGGATACTCGAACATGACTAAAACCTGAATTTAGGTTTAATTCCTTTATATATTGTTACACTGAGATATGGATAGTGATTCCTGAGAACTGAGGTTTAGTTTTAATGTAAAATTATGTGGGTTTGATATGTATCTGAGACTGATTCAATGTAATGTAGATATTTGGTCTTTATTTTGTGATTTAAATTAAGTTTTCAAGAGGGAATGGCTCGGGATTGGACTGATACATATATGTATAGGTCCTGTTTGATTTTCTTTGAATTTCTGAACATGGGGCTTATGAAATATTGGGTTGAATGATATGTTAACTGTTTCCTGAAAACCTGAGAATGAAATCTGAGTTTCATATTACACCCTTCACTATACTGTTACACCCATGACACATTCACAAACCCCCTTGCTATGTACACTATGTCCACTACATCTTGACACCATGTGTGACACCTCACTTTGATATTTCTATATGCTATTGACACTATACACACATTCATAACCCTTTGCTATGTTGACACATATGACTGCCCATTGCCAAGTTCACATTACACTATATATATATATATATATATATATATATATATATATATATATATATATATATATATATATATATATATATATATATATATATATATATATATATGACTGCCCATTGCCAAGTTCACATTACACTATATATATATATATATATATATATATATATATATATATATATATATATATATATATATATATATATATATATATATATATATATATATATAAAAATATATATATATATATAACCCTTCATATGCATGTATATATTATATATATTATATATATTATATATATATATATATATATATATATATATATATATATATATATATATATATATATATATATATATATATATATATATATATATATATATAATATATATATATATATATATATATATATATATATATATATATATATATAAAATATATATATATATATATATATATATATATATATATATATATTATTTTTTTTATTTATATATATATATATATTATTTTTTTTATTTTTATATATATATATATATATATATATATATATATATATATATATATATATATATATATATATATATATATATATATATATATATATATATATATCACTCACCCTTCATATGCATGTATATATTATATATACATTGCTTTGTATTATAGGCATTTAGCCTATGTGAGCCTATGTATATTATATGTACATATCTACTTGTGTGTGTGATTGCTTGGTTTGGCATTGTACTTGTGTTTGTGTGATACTATATATCTATATTCATACCCATATGTAAATTGAAGTATATGTAACATATGTTGTATATAAAGTGATGCTTGTGTTAGGCAATAGCCTATAGATGTGATATATCTAGTATCTAAGTATATAGACTTGTGTGGTTCATTTTGGCTTGGTAATGTGTTTGATTGCTAGTATAGGCTTGGTTAGGCCTAGAATGACTTGTTAGACTAGGATTAGACCTAGAATAGCTTGGTTGACCTTGTTTGACTTTATAAGTTGACCAGAGTTGACCAAGAGTTGACTTTAGTCTAAAATGACCTAGAAATCTTATGGAATGTATTGTAATGTTCAATATTACCTTTCTGGACATGTTGGGACCTGTGTTGCTCTAAATAGGACTCATCTACTCTGTCTGGACATCTATATTCAGGATACCAGCGAGTACATTCTCTGACCGTTTCATACTTGTTAGGAATTATATTCTTGTCATAGTTTAATTTACTTGATGCTGATACGATATTATCACGGATTAGTACTATATGGATCTTTACATGAGATGTTATCCCTCGGGTGCATCGAATACGTTATGTCATGTGCTTTTCACGAACATCATGTATTTTGTGGACTCTTATTATTCATGTGTACTCATGTGCTCTCATGTACTCTCATGATCTCATGAGCTTCATGTATAAACTATCATGTGTAATAACATAATCTGTCTAGATTCTTGTGTATTGATTGGGGCATGGGGGAGTAGAAATAGTCATGTGAACAATTCCAAAGTAGTGTAATCATGTACAAACTCTTTAGTGTAATCATGTACAAATCAAGCCGTTCATATGTCTATCTTGTACTCTAAATCACATAGTCACTTACAGTTCTCTATTTTCATATATAGATAGCTTCGTTTATCAGTTTCTCTTTATTTTTTCATGCTTATTTCTTACAGTGTTTCATGTATCTTAATCTATCACGTGCTTTATATTTTTTGTCAATATATGAACTGCATGAGATGTATTGTGCTCGTTCCCATCCTGATTGGACTGTTGAAAATATTATAGGTGATGATGAGGAGTTCTGCACTACATATTATGGCACCGGCTTAGATGACACCGGCGACTTGGACCCTCAGGAGGATCCAGCAGTCGCTGAGGACTTGTCCATTGTCTAGTTGGACTTCTAGACTAGTTTCTTACTTAGATTGTTTTGTCTTGAGATGTACTTTCAGTTATTTGGATTTTGATGTTGTTTTGAACATCAAACTTATTTCTTTCAGTTGCAGTTCTCAGTTGAGACTATTATCCATCTTTTATCTCTTTATTCCATCTTAGATTCTGTGATTGAGATGCACATTTATATTGTCCTCCTTTTGGAGCGTATATCATTGTACAGGTATGGTTATATTGTTAGATGTGGTGACCTAGGACATCATTCTACCGCCGACACTACGGCGTAGGCTGGACGTACCCACTTCTCGTGTCCTTATACTGGGTGCGGGTCGTGACATATTTTTAATGGTGGCCCATGCAGGTCCAGTCGCATGTAGTATAATTGTCACGCCCCAGAACCAGAATACTGGAGAGCGGGGGACAGACACAGCCAGCTACGTACATTGAAGTAATTCTCACCTCGCAATACGGTCACGGCTGTCTAGATGCATGAGGGTTTACTACAAGCCATTAGTCTCTTAGGGTCAAAGTAAAGCATAAACAAGCATGTCCGGAGATATCCATGTACCGGATCTTGGCAAGACTAGACAAGATAGGACTCCATCCATCATTCACGGCCAAGCAAAGAGTACGGCTTGATACTTAACTAACTAGGGTTATCACAAGCTTAGTTACTAGCAAGATGCAATGAGGTACGCCTACGGCCACAAGCCCTGCAGACTATCCAGGTTATCCAGACGCAATGTTCAAGCTTAGAGTTATCATGCCTTGTTAGGTGACTTGGATGCAACACATGACAGTGTGCATAGTAATCGTTTCATGTAGTGCCCCACATAACAGTGAGCTGGAAATGTGCCCTACTCGTCGGCAGGCTACAAGTCCATCAAGGAAGGCGCCCAGATAACGGGATTGCTTGTAGCCGGAATACCTCTCTATATGCTCTACTTGATCAATCTAGTCATTAACCTAGTCAGATTCGGTATGAATCCCTGACCGTGGTAACCAGGGATATATGTCCTAGACATGATGCGAGACAAGACTGGTTGCTTATACAAGCATATTCAATACAATCACCCACGGTGTCAAGAATTCACTTAGCATGTCAGGTTAGCCGTCGTAACAGCGTATCAAGGTTATCATGTCGGGTTGCTTATCAAGATTATTTATCAAGGCAAGGGTGCGTCACAACGGACCACCATCAAGAATTATCATGTCAAATTACTTGTCAAGAGTGCACCACGGCGGGTCACTAATCATGCAATTTCCATCACTAAGCCTTGCTCCGATTAACATTCATAAATAATGTCATGATCACATCGGGTTCATGTCGAGTTTACATCAAAAGGCGTAAGGATATAAAATGGGTGCAAAAATCATAAAAAGGGGAATATGGGGACATAATGCGTCCAAGGAGGGGAGCAAGGGGTACTATGGCCAACAAGTGGCATTAGCCAAGTTGCGCCAGGGTAACAGGTTGTGCCAAGGCAAGTAGGGTCAAGTCCAGTTGCGCCTAGACATCAGGTTGCGTCTGAGTCAGACTGCGCACGAGGTCAGACTGCGCTCAAGTCAGGCTGCGCTCAAGTCAGGCTGCGCTCAAGTCAGGCTGCGCTCAAGTCAGCGTATGCAAGACATACGTCTCCAAAAGGCAGCGTATGGACTCCATACGACTCCTCTTCAAGGCAGTGTATGTACTCCATACGACTCCTCATCAAGGCAGCGTATGAGGTCCATACGACTCCTTGTCAAGGCAGCTTATGCAAGACATACGTCTCCAAAAGGCAGCGTATGTACTCCATACGACTCCTCATCAAGGCAGCGTATGAGGTCCATACGACTCCTTGTCAAGGCAGCGTATGCAAGACATACGTCTCCAAAAGGCAGCATATGTACTCCATACGACTCCTCATCATGACAACATATGAGGTCCATACGACTCCTTGTCAAGGCAGCGTATTCATGACATACGTCTCCAAAAGGCAGCATATGTACTAGATACGACTCTTCATCAAGGCAGCGTATGAGTCAGACTGCGCTGCGCTAAAGAGCGCGCGCAACTCAGTGGCGCAAGCTAAAAAGCTCGCGCACACTGCTCACTGTCTTCTCCAAATCAGCAAGAACTCCATGGTTTGAACCCAAGGCTTCAAAAGTCTATAACTTGGTCAAAACAAGTCCAAATCCAACTTTTCAAAGGTCAAAATTGGGTAGAATAAAATTCTCTACAACATGGAACCATCAAAACTTGAAAACAAAGAAGTTTGATAGATCAAAACCACCAAAATCTGAAAATAACTAATTTCTAGATCTACAAAAATTAAAGCCTCAAAATAGAAAATGGCAAGTTCTAATGTGTCTTAGAAACATGAGGAGAAGCTAATAGAACAATAAAAATGGGCTCTCTTGTGGAAGCAAGTTGCACTTGCCTAAGGGATGTTCTTGGTTGGTGGTGGATTTAATGGAGAAGGAAGAAGAGTTAATGAGAAAGTGGAGGAGAGAGAAAAGTTAGGTGGGTTATAAAGGGGGATGGTGGTGGGTTTATCATGATGAACCAAAGAATAAACCAAGCCATCCCAAAATAAACCAAGTTAAACCATTACATGCTATGATGAACCTAATCAAGATTAAACTGAAATTAGCTAGCCAGGCAGGAAAATAAAAATACATGTCAGGATTCCGTATACGTATACTGGAAATACGTAGAACAAAAAATAGGGGTGACAACTCTACCCACCTTAAAAAAATTCCGTCCTCAGAATATAATCAAGAGGCTAGAGATGTCGAGCAAGCTATATCAATTGCAGGCAATATATGACTAGCAGTCAATCAAGCAATCATTCATGCAAGCAAGAAACTTAAGCATATGGCATAAGAAAGACATTATACCTTACGAGTCAAACAGGTCGGGATATCGCGATCGGATATCATCCTCACGCTCCCACGTTGACTCACCCAAATAGCGATGACCCCAAGCAACACGGACTAACTTGATAGTCTTGTTCTTGAGTATCTTCTCCCTCCGGTCCAATATGGATACGGGTCTCTCCTCATACGAAAGGTTGGTGCCAACAACCAATTCCGAATGATCAAGAACGTGACTCGGATCCGGGATATACCGTCATAATTGGGATACATGGAGGACATCATGTACCTCACGTAACGACGGCAGAAGAGCGAGATGATAGGATACATCACCTACTCGTTCTAGAATATCAAATGGCCCTATATACCTAGGACTGAGCTTTCCCCGTACGCCGAATCGAATGATGCTACGGGTAGGCGAGATCATGAGGAATACGTGGTCGTCGACAGAAAATTCAAGGGAACGCCGATGAGAATCGGCCCAATGACGCTGGCGATCTTGGGCAACTCGAAGACGATCTCTGACTTGTCTGACCACCTCAATAGTCTGCGTCACCATCTCTGGTCCAAGCATTTGCCTCTCACCGATATCTTCCCAAGCTAAAGGAGATATACACTTCCTGTCGTAGAAGGCCTCGAAAGGTGCCATCTGGATACTAGCCTGGAAACTGTTGTTGTACGAGAACTCTACGAGATACAGGTGATCTTCCCACGAACCACCGAAGTCGAGTGTACATGACCGCAGCATGTCTTCAAGAGTCTGGATCGTGCGTTCTGACTGACCATCTGTCTGCGGATGGTAGGCTGAACTGAACTTGAGACGAGTCCCCAAACTCTCTTGAAGACTCCGCCAAAAGTGCGAGGTGAATCTTGAATCTCTATCGGACACAATACTGACTGGCACTCCATGCAATCTGACTATCTACCTGAGGTACACCTCTGCAAGTTGATCCGTCGACTGATCGATTCTGAAAGAAAGAAAATGTGCTACCTTCGTAAGACGATCAACTATAACCTCGATGGCATCTCTTCCAGCTGGGGATCTAGGTAATCCAGTTACAAAATCTATGGTAATGTGCTCCTATTTCTATTTCGGGGTCGATAAAGGTTGAAAAAGTCCAGCTGGTCTCTGATGTTCGGCCTTAACTTGTTGATAAACTAAACAACGAGAGACAAACCGGGCTATCTCCCTCTTCATGCCATTCCACCAAAAATGCTGCCAAATATCACGATACATCTTCGTACCGCCGGGATGAATTGAATACTGAGAACTGTGAGCCTCTGCCATGATCTCCTGTCTGATATCACCACTGGGTACACAAAGACGTCTCCCATGTCGGAGTGTACTGTCCTCATTTGATTATACCATTTTTCGCTCAGAATTGACTTCTTTGTGTTTGTATCATTTGCTGTTAGACATCAGCTTTCTTTTAAATCGTTGCCTAGGACTTGTAAGATCACGACTGGGGGTGGTATCATCCTCGTCCGTTATGTTTGCAAGGATTGGAGAGTAGTTTTGGTAGGCCGAGAACTGGATGTGAGTCTGCTCGTAATGCCATTACCGAACTATAACATTGTACTTGGTATGGATTGGTTGAGCAGGTACCATGTCAGTGTAGATTGTCGCGGTGGTAGAGTTCGTTTCAGAGTGCCAGGAGAGCCAGAGTTCGAGTTCTCCAGACAGGAGACGGAGCAGAGCATCGGAGTCTTCTGCAGAGTTTTAGTAGAGGAGCAGAGCGTGCCACATCCATTGATAGCTGAGTACATGGATGTATTTCTGGAGGAGTTGCCAGGGTTACTTTCGGACATAGATGTGGAGTTCTCTATAGATTTGGTGCCCGGCACAGAGCCGATATCTCAGCACGTCTATAGAGTGAACAACAATGAGCTAGTGGAGTTGAAGAAGCAGGTAGATGAGTTGCAGGATAAAGGCTTCATCCGATCGAGTTCTTCACCATGGGGTGCACCAGTACTCTTTATGCCGAAGAAGGATGGGTCGGTACGGATGTGTATCGACTACATGGCTCTCAACAGCCTCACGATCAAGAACAAGTACCCGTTGCTGAGGATCGATGATCTGTTCGATCAGTTGAGCGGAGCGAAGGTATTCTCTAAAATTGATCTGAGGTCAGGTTACCATCAAGTGGAGGTGAAGAATGAAGACATTTCGAAGACAGCATTCAGGACACGGTATGGCCAGTTTGAGTTCATGGTGATGCCGTTTGTGTTAATTAACGCCCCGGCGGTGTTCATGAACCTGATGAACAAGGTATTTACACAGAAAGAGCTCAATATGAGGCAGCATAG
The DNA here is from genome assembly GCA_029216955.1 of Iris pallida. Taxonomy (NCBI): domain Eukaryota; kingdom Viridiplantae; phylum Streptophyta; class Magnoliopsida; order Asparagales; family Iridaceae; genus Iris; species Iris pallida. The sequence goes on along the minus strand of JANAVB010031216.1, from coordinate 6,993,540 downwards.
ATAGCTAGAGTTGATGAAGGACTTCGACATTTCACTGCAGTATCATCCAGGAAAGGCCAACGTGGTTGCCGATGCTTTGAGTAGGTACCCGGTAGCTATGTGTTTGACGATAGATCGTCACTTGTTAGCAGATTTGGAGAGACTAGGGATCGAGGTAATAGTGTCGGGAGTTGAGATGCAGATATGGGAACTGCGGATTCAGTCGAACATAATTGAGAGGATCAAGTCGGCTCAGTTCGACGATGTTACTCTGCGGTGTATTCGAGAGCAGGCTCGAGCAGGACTTGTGGATGAGTTTGTCATTACAGAGGATGGTGCTTTGAGGCACGGTTCCAGAATGTGTGTGCCTAGTAGAGACCTTCGGAAGCATGTTATGCAGGAGGCCCATTGTTCTCAGTACTCTATGCATCCATGTGCCAACAAAATATATAGGAATCTGAAGGAGCATGTATGGTGGTATGGGATTGTTTGCAAAGAACAAAAGTTTTATTACAAACTATGAAAATGTGTACATGAGTACAATTGATTTCTGGAAAAGTACAACTATAGGAATCTGATCAGAAGACGATCACTTTATCCCTTGGACGATGTGATATCGAAGACACGAGCCTCTGAAGAATACAACAGCACTTTAGCAGGAGATTATGATCACTCTTGATGTTTTGTGATTGATTTGAAACTCTATTTATAGAGTTCTTGAAATAACTATTTAGCAGTTATTCTGGGTTGCGTACGCTTCAAGTTGTGCGCGCCTCTTGTTCACTTGCACAAACGTTGTACTAACTGCTGTGGACGCTTGGCATCGTTTGATTGAAATGCCTGTGGTCATGAGCAGTATAGTGGGCACGTTCTGCGGAGTTAGTAACTTGCACGCCACATCACTCTGTCCTTAACATCATTTGATCACCTTGCGCATGCTTCATTAGGTTGCACGTAGGCGCAACGTAACAACCTGTGCGAGCGGTTTGTACCAACTGTTGTAGACGTATGGCATCATTTGATTGAGATGCGCATGGTTATGGGCAGTATAGTGGGAACGCGCTACGAAGTTGATGGCTTGTGGGCCACGTCACCATATTTTAAAATAAGAGTTGATCAAGTGGTACTAATTTTGTCAGGCTGCGCATAGGCACAACTCAATGACTAGCGCCATTGACTAGGTCTTCTGTGCTATACTGTTTAGTCCTCGCGCCATACAGAGATTTGTGCAAACCAGTTGTCAGCATTAATTACATGCTGACAAAATCTTCTCGAGCACCGCGTTGCGTGGGATTCGAACGGATTTTCCTTAATCTCCGTGTTGTCAGTTGTCATAAAATGATGATGCCATTACAGCTTCTCGAGGAAGTATACCACGTGTCTCTCACGCAACCTGACTCCAGCGCAACCTAGCGTTGGCGCAACCTGATGCTGCACAACTTGATAATCCGGCGTAACATATTGTTTTGGCGCCATCAGATGATTGAACACTTTAATGGATGGTGCATCTTGATTTTTGTCCTCTACAAGTCCCTTTCAAAGTTTTCAAAACTTGAAAATACTTCAAAGTTTTCAAATACTTTGAATTATGCCATTTTTGTTTGGATTGCGCCAGTTAACGCTCAACCGTCATAATAAATTTCTTCTTGAAAACATTCGATCTCCTCTTCGTCTTCCCGAGTTTCATTGATGATGTTCGATTTCCCATAGGGAATATAAAGCATTGGTTGGCTATATATATAGTCCTTGTACTCATTCTTTACTCTTGTACTTCCATGGCACCTAAGAAGAAGGAGATGGCGACCGACGTTAATGTCGAAGTGAAAGCTCAGGAGACAAGGTCTGACATCGCGTCTACGATCCTGTCCGAGGCTAACCGATCACTATGAGCAAATAATTTCTTAGAATGCTTTGGATTGACTCCAGCAGTCTTTGATCGTCTGAATGGTGGTCCTTCCTCTTCTTCTGAAGAGCGCGGTAATACAGAAGGATTTTTTTATCTGATGCGTCGTTCAGGGATTCGTAATATGCGCGAGTTAGGTGCTTCTCTTGGCCAAGCTGGTGAAGAAGACGAGAAGAAGTAATGTTTTTTGTAGGGGCACCACTTTTTACTGAGACCGTTTTGAAGACATTCGCTGATTTGTAGAAATGAGGTGCATGTTGTAGACATGCACCTGAAATTCTGAGAAGAGGCACGCACTGCGATCCAGTGCCTAACTTCGGTCAGAGGTGCATGTTTTATCATAGGCGCCTATAGGCTCACTCTGATGATGTGCGCCTGTTGATCAAAGGCGCGCAGTTTGATTGATTTTGTTAACCTTTCTTTCTTTGTTGATATTTACAGAAGTCTGGTTGCCAAGCTTCTTCAGAACTGGCATCGACGACTTGGATGCTGTGGGGAACATTCTTCTGACACTCACATCAGACAGCTCATGTGATTCTGACGCTCAGATCAGACAGTTCAGGACTCTCCATGTTCCAGAAGGGTCTTCCTCGGATAGTAGAAAGGGCCTTTATACATGAGAGTTGGACGGTGGAGAGATCGAATTAGGAATTGTATTACAAGGGTGATCTCATTCCTAGTTCTCATGACGGGTCCTCTCTTCTCCACTAGTTATATTGACAGCAGCTTATCTTTGAGCTGTTGTACTCTGGGGTTCTCCTCTAGTCTTTCTGAGAGAGAATACCAGAGTTGATTCTGCTGCCTTGCTCGCTGCTTCAGGTCGAAACGACAAGGAAATGGCATCAACAAGAAGATCCAAAGATGTAATAGACCTTCATTTATTAGATTGAGATTAAAAATCTAAGATGTAACAGATTTCCATTAAGATGTATCTAGAATAAAAATCAAAGATGTAATAGATTTCCATTAAGATGTAACTATGTTTTTAAAGAAGGAATAAATAATGATTTTCTCTTCTTTATGATTTGATTTGATGTGATGATATAGAAAATAGAATCCAGAGGTAATATGGACGTGAACTCATTTTTTTATAAATGATCTTCAAGTTCGCTGGGACTTAAAGACAGAATATCGTGTCTAAAAAGACAATATCTGGATTTATCATAAAGAAAAGACATCTTTTAAAATAGCTGGATTTCAAAAGACGGAATTGATGATTTGGTAGACTTCACGGGGATTTATTATAAATGTAGGCCTATTCCCGAAATGAAGTAGAGATGAAAAGACGGATGAATAAGCATGCATTTTCAAGAAAAGGTCGCTTCGCTTCTCAAGACAAAGAATAAATGAAGATCTCTTCACAATATGAACGAACATGCCTTTTCGAGGAAAAGTTGTTTCGATTCGCGAGACAGAATGTTTGGCTTTTCTGTCTATAAATAGTGTGGAACTTTTCTGAGAGCATCATTCACCCCTTTTCTTTCCTTTGCAAATGTCTTCAGAAGAAATGCCTAAGAAGACGGGAGTTATCCGAAAGATCGAAGCCGTCCTCGATACTCCTTCCGATGAGCCCCTACCGCCTACTCAGCCGGAAGTTGGAGAAAGTTCGGCTATTCCTGGAGAGAAGCAGGATATTCTTGCCGAACTGGTGGAGCCCAGGAGTACTGCCGAGGAAGAAGCTCTGAGGAAGGCTGCCTGTGAACTGCTGGTGTCATCGGGAAATAATGTCTTCGAGCTTCTTGCAAAATATGTTTTCAATCAAGAGGGCTCCGGTCCTCGTTAATTTTATGTATTTCCTTTTGTTTAAATTTATGCAAATAAAAAGGAATTTTATTTACATTCTAAGTCTCTGTGTTGATATTTCTTCTTTTTTTTCAAACATAATATTTCTTAAGAAATTTGCCATTAATGGGCATCATGGCGACTCGACCATCCATACCGGTCAATTGATAAGCTCCGTTGGAGAAAACTTTGCTTACAATATAGTGTCCTTGCCGCTTCGCTTCGAATTTGCCTTTGCTCATATGCGTCATAGTCATAGGACGTCTGACAGTTAGAACTAGTTCTCCTTTTTGAAATGTTCGAACTTTGACTTTACGGTTGAAGGCTTTTGATTGACGAGCTTGGTATAACTCAATATATTGTTAAGCTAGGAGCCATTTTTCGTCAAGCGCTTCAAGCTCCTGAAGTCTCAGGCGATCATTTTTTCGGTTGTGAGTTCGTTGGCAATGGCAATTCTTAGGGAAGGGATCTGGATTTCCAATGGTAAGACGACCTCACATCCGTATACCAAAGAGAAAGGTGTGCAGCCTGTAGGAGTACGTATAGTAGTATGGTAAGCCCACAAACATTCTCCAAGCTTCTCACTCCAGTTTCGTTTGTTGGTAGAAATAAACTTCTTGAGGAGTTTGATAATGGTTTTGTTAAATGCTTCTGCCAATCCGTTAGCTGCAGGATTGTAAGCTGTAGAAGCAATATTATTGATCTTGTTGTCATCGCAGAATCGGGTGAACTTCTGACTGATGAATTATGGCCCATTATCGTGAATGATTCACCGAGGAACACCGAATCTATGAATCACATGATGCTTGATAAAGTTGACGACGCTGCTTGTCTTGACCTCAGCTAGAGGTATAGCTTCAGCCCATTTTGAGAAGTAATCAATTATGGCTGATATGAACCAATGTCCTCGAGATGAGGGAGGGTTGATAGGACCGATGACATCCTGTCACGACCCACACCCATTTTTTTTTCCGGATACGAGACGTGTCCAAGCCAGCCTACGCCGCAGAGTCGGCGGTAGAACGCTGTCACGACCGTGATGATCCAAATAAATAAAATAATGCTTATTCAAAAAACTAATTTAATTTACAATATTCCTAAGTTTTACATTTGCAGAAAAATATAAACTTGTACAAGTATTGGAATGACTACAACTCAACTATCTAGACAGTCTCTAGGCTTTTGTCTGCAAGTACACCCGTAACTTCCCAAGCTAAGTGAATCCACGGCTAACCTAAAAAATATTAGTTTCCAGTCAGGAATGGAACAAGTACAATTCACTGAATTCAGTTTCAATATATGAAAGTGACTATACAACAGAGGTTAGCCTTTAAACATATGATTCATAAAATAAATAAAGAAAGACAGAATAAAACTAAATACCGAAACAGTAAATGAAAAACAATAAAATGCTCATCGACTGACCGACTGAAATACCTTTGATATGTGATCGGTCTCGGGACAATTACACGACACTGTCTACACTATCTAATATTACACTATCTATACTGTCTACTTTTCAATAATAAATCAATGTCTACACTGTCTACTTTGCAATAATAAATCAATGTCTACACTGTCTACTTTGCAATAATAAATCACTCTCTACACTGTCTAAGGTCAGATCACATATCTTTGGTACTTCACTTTCCCCGACGCCACAAAGAATAAAATTAGCATAAGTGCTGAAATCACATCTCTATGGACTAATAATGATGCATAGTAAAGATCAATACGGAAAACAAATAATAAACTGTACTCGCATGTGGTCCTTTGCTGGTGAAACCGATAGTCCAAACCACTCAGTGTGCCACAATAGTCAAAACCCGTACAACAGTCTCCAGATACTGAAATAGACATTACCAATATTCTCAGAATAGTCAAATTAGCTAGGATTGCCTGTCCTTAAGTCCAATTCTGGACACAGGAGCAAAACGGTAATTTTGGGTCAAAACGGTGTCCGACGTTGGACCCGCTTTGCAGCAAAAAGCGTGCCAGAGTCAATGGTCTCTAAAGTTGTCAAACTGCATGTCTACGAATTTGTTTTGATGATACGAACCCAACCGTATGTCCAAAGTTGGATTCCGACGGCCCGTGCAGAAAATATCCGTTGAGTCGGATCGTGGGACCCGCAAAACGGTGATCCGATCAACTGTCTCAGAATCGGACCAAACTTGGCGTACATGACCAGAAAAATGATACGGTCCTGCTGGTGTAAGTTTTATCTCGATCTGACGAGCATGCACAAAGTAATTGGGAAATTTGTACAGAGGCCGATACGGTAATTTCGACGGATACGTATCAAATTCGTCGCGCACACGCAACCAATTTGAATTCCGTCAAAGTCCACACGTCCACGAAGCCATTACGCACCTTTCGATGCTTTCGTTTTGTGACCACGTCGCCCGGATTGGCGGAACGCACGTCGTATCGAGGGTTTTTTTCTAAAGTTTCAGTTTTTCGGAAACAAGTTTTTCATGATTTTCGACATCGCATAACTTCTCGTACAATAGATGAAAAATAGTTCTACAAGAAGCATCGTAATATCGTATATGTTGTCATTAGAGATGTTTAAATAGATTTCTATGTTCGACGATCTGCTGCCCAAAAATTGGCTTCCAAACAGGGTATTGGGCTGTTTCTTCCCTGCCCCCTGTTTTTTCGAGAGATCGAGTTTTTCTCTCGATTTTGTCTCGATTTCCCTTCGAATCTGGGTTGATTCACTACAAACTAATTGGAGGGGTTCCTAGATGGTTATATAGGTATTCTATAGAATTTTATGGGATCGAATTTCGTAGAATATTTGGAAAGATATACGATGATGAAACGTACCTCGCTCCTAACTATTTTTGTGCTATCCCGCCTGTACGCGCGTGCGCGGCCTGGGTTCGGGCGGCAGTTCCCGGCTGCGTGTGGTGGCACTGCGGTAGCAGGAGTGCGCGCGTAGGGCCAGAGGGTCGGGTGGCGCGCACAGTAGTCCATGGACGGCGCTGGGTTGTTGGGTTTGCATTTTCTGCACCCTCCTCTCTTGTAGTTTGCTCGAGTTTATATGTGGTTTGCTCGGGTTCTTTTTATATTGGCGGCACTGGGTCCATTTTATGTGCAGTTTGCTCGGGTTCAGCTCTGCAAGGGGGCTGAGATTCGGGTCGGGTTCTTAGGCTGTGGACGGATTTAGGGGGATATCAGTTCAATTTTTTTATTAATAATATCTATTCATATATATATATATATATATATATATATATATATATATATATATATATTTTTAATATATATATATATATATATATATATATATATATATATATATATATATATATATATATATATAGCTTGTCATATAAATATGTATCTATTTATTCATATACATACTTATATGATAATACCCCTAAAATCTAAATAAATCCCAATAGCAACTCTTTCTAGTGTAGAGTCTAATTATATAAATATGAATACATATATTACTTACATTTATTTGAAGAAAATAATATAACCAATAATAATAAAATAATATTATATAATAGTAACCTCAATAATATTGATAATAAAATAATAATAATAATAATAATAATAATAATAATAATAATAATAATAATAATAGTAATAGTAATAGTAATAGTAATAATAATAACGATATTCAATAAACCAAATAAAGGCGTATATACCAATATGTACAGTCTAAAAATTCCAAAATATACGAGGACCTATTTTCTACAAAAGTCACTGAATAACACTAATAATAATATTTATAATATTTAAATTACGAATACTTAGGGATATTCATTAAATCATTAAACGGAATACAACACACTCATACCAAATTCCATCAACACGAATGTCATTGGACGTGCCACATGACTACATGGGCTTGGACTCAGTTCGGGACCAGTCCAGGCTAAAATGGTATAACCGGTTTTCCTAAAACTCGATAATATAAATAATAAATAAATAAATCTTCAGTAAGGGTTAAGTCGCAACTTGGTCTGATTTTTCTAGTTAGGACACACTCATGACTGGGCCTTCCCTACCAGGGCTAATACACTATTCAAAGCACGCCATTGCACTATCCGTGCCACGATTTCTAGTCACCTTGTACTCCAAAACTCAACCATGACTAAATTCATTTATCATATTAATTAATTAAGTAATTATTTATAAAATCACCATTTAATTCAAATAAATAAATAAAAATATATTATCAAAATTTCGGGAAGAGGGGTTACACATCCATTCCCCAAGCTTCAAGGGCCAAGATGTTGTCGTCGGGTGAAGAAATTATGATAGTTGATGAATGAAGTCAGCATGAATTTGACATGCTCGGCACTTCCTTGCATACTCGATGGCATCAGATACCATTGATGGCCAATAATAGCCCATACGGGGAATGCGATCCTGTAATTTAGGACCAGGTTGATGTGCGCCATAAACACCGTCATGAGTTTTACGAAGTATTTGTTTTGCTTTTTCCCCCGCAAGACAACGTAGAAGTAAGTCGTCGAACGTTCGTCGGTAGAGTGTCTTTGTAGTATGATTATAGTAAAATCTGAGTGACCGTCGTCGAATTGTTGTAGCCTCCTTGGGATCTTCGGGTAGGATATCATGGACTACGAAGTCTATAAAAGGAGCCCTCCAATCTTCATTGATGGCACAAATTTCAACTGAATTGTTGAATTCCATGTTCTGGTTGTTAACTTCCATATTTAAGTTATTCTGGACACCAAATAACTCTCTATTAGTGATGACGATCATTTGTTGCCTTCTGACGGGAATTGCTAATACTGCTGCAAGATTAGCGAGTGCATCAGCTTCCGTGTTACATGCTCGGCGTACATGCTCGATGAAGAAGCCTTTGAATGAAGTGGCCATCCTGATCGCTGCATCATGATATGGAACCAAATCTTGATATCGAACTTCATATGTGCCTCTAACTTGATTGACAATCAGTTTGGAGTCTCCGTAAACTTCAAGATACTCAATATCTAATTGTTTAGCCAATTGGAGACCAATGAGCAGAGCGTTGTATTCAGCCATATTGTTGGAACACGACTCATCTAAAGAATAAGCTCTTTGGATAGCTAACCCTTATGGTGAGACAAGAACGATTTCGACTCCAGCAATAATAGCACCTTTTGGTCCAATTCTGGATGCACCATCAAAGAAGAAACGCCATATAAGAATTTCTTCTGAAATCATATTGGACTCGAAGGTTTCATCTGGAATTTCATCGTAGAGTTTAGATGTTTCGAAAACTGGATGAGCTGCTAGAAAGTCAGCAATGGCTTGACCTTTAACAGACTTTTGAGGAACATAAACCATATCATATTGTGCTAACAATATGGCCCATGTTGTAAGTCTAGAATTGAGTGTACTGGGCTTATTCATTAGGACCCGGAGAGGGTTAACTCTAGAAATAACGTGAATAGTTTTGCCAGTAATATAATGTCTAGTTTTTTGAACAGCAAACATCAAAGCTAGACATTCTTTTTCTACTGGAGTGTATCGATGTTCAACTCCAACCATCATACGACTAAGATAATAGATAGCCTGTTCATGAGCCTCTTTATTCTTCTGAGCTAATAAAGTACCTAGGGAATGGTCCATTACTCGAACATACATCAGGAAAGGTATTCCTGACACTGGAGGCGCTACAACTGTAGGGTTCATCAAGTACTGCTCTATGTCTTCAAATGCTTGTTGACATTCTTCAGTCCAAATAAAGGACACACCTTTCTTCAAGAGTTGAGTGAACGGTCTACAGCATCCAGGAAGATTTGAGATGAATCTCCTGATGTACGCAAGCCGTCCCTGGAATCCTCGTAGCTCTCTTTGGTTACGTGGAGGATGCATCTCTTGAATAGCTTTGGTTTTCTCAGGTTCAACGTGTATACCTTTAGAGGTAATAACGAATCCAAGAAATTTGCCACTAGAGACTCCCAGGAATGACTTGGTAGGATTCATCTTAAGTTGATGCTGGCGTATTAGATCAAAAATAGTTCTCAAATCTTGAATATGGTCTTCTTTTAGATGACTTTTGACAGCAATATCGTTAACATAACATTCATCTATTTTTCATAAATGATCACGAAAGATGGTAATCATGGCCCGCTGATAAGTTGCACCAGCATTCTTAAGACCGAATGGCATAACAGTGTAGCAATAGACTCCAAGAGAAGTACCGAAAGATGTATGTTTCTCATCTTCTGGATGCATCTTAATTTGATTGTATCCTGAAAATCCATCCATAAAGGACATACGTTCAAAAATGCAAGTATTGTCAATCATGACATCGGTGATTGGGAGAGGAAATTCGTCTTTGAGACAGGCTTCATTAAGGTCTCTGAAGTCGATGCAGACCCAAACTTTTCCTGTCTTCTTCAAAACTGGGACAACATTAACCACCAAGTTCGGATGTTGTTTTTCTCTGATGAAACCACAGGCAATAAGTTTTTTGACTTCAGCTTCTATGGCATCTATTATGTCGGGCCAAAACTGAAGTTGTTGCTGCTTGACTGGTTTTTTATTTGGCAGAATGTTGAGCTTGTGGATAGCGATCTGAGGATCCAATCCTAGAATGTCTTCATAGCTCCAAGCAAATACATCAATATATTCCCTAATAAGCTGGATCAGTTCTTATTTATCTATTTCGAGGAGGCTTTTGCTGACAAATATCAGTTTTGGAGAAGTTTTATCTCCAAATATCGGTTTTAGCGAAGCTCTCATTGAGTATCCATTCTTTGTGTCCAAGGATCAGATTCAGAAGCTTCGGCAAAGTCTTCGTCATCTTCCGAGAACTCGACAGTTACCATATTGGATGATAGAGTCACGCGATGGACGTGCCCTACACTGGTGTCTGAATCCTATGTGATAGAATCAGAAGAGTTAGATCGTTCTTTTTCTTCGGATTCGGAGGCTTCTGGAGTCGGAGTTGGTGAAGTATAATCTAATTCCCGCTTTGTTTTGCTGTAGTATTGTTGTAATTTTCCTTTCAGAGCAGGAATATGAATAGGTATTCGCCTTTCTTTGTCGCCATTGAGACCAGCTTTAAAATTATAGCCCATCTTTTGAATGACGTTCTTTGATTGCTGACTATAACGACGTAGTTGAAGTCTTCTGTTATCGTGATTTTCTTCTTTACCATCAGGCGTGATCTTCTGTTCCGTTCTTTTACTAAAAAAGTATAGGAAGTTCATCTTTCTTCCTAGAAGGAACTAAGAAGAAGGAGTCCTGCATTGGCTCGAGCAATACTTTGTTTCGGAAAGCTTCAACTGCTCCTATGGCAAGTGGTTCGAAGTTATCTAACATTAATAAATAACATCGAGTATAATAAAAGACATCAGTATACTGTAAAGGAGATGCTACTTTTGTAACACCTACTTTTCTAAAATAAAGGTAATTTTGAACTTTTGTAAAAGTTTATTATTAAATAATAGAATTTATGATTTATGGGAATTTTTAATTAATTTAATACTATTTAAAATTGGTAAATTATAATTTTGATGTGTTAGCTAGTGAACCCTAGAACTGTTGAGCCTAGAGATTAACCATGACCATGGGGACCTAACCATGTGATTAGAATGACTATTTACAACTTTTAGGCTAAGGGTATTTTGGTCATTTTGTGAATTTTGAATTGTTTATGATTTTGATTAATTGGTGAATTTTAGATTATTTTAATAATATTTAAATTGATGTATTATGATTTTGGTCATTTTTTATATTTTAATATTTTGGAAAATTTTAATATTTTTAATATTGTTTTTATTGGATTTGTTTAGTCGGGTTTGAGTTTCGTCTCATTTCGACTTGTATTGTGACCCGGGTAGCTTAAACTCTAGATGGGACCCAATATTAAGTTAAGCATGGCCCACAAAACCCAACATTTAAGTTAGTTAATTAAACTAATTTTTATCATGTTAGAATGGTTAAGTTAGAGACTCAAAACTAGATCATTTTGACCCCAAACTTGAACCTAGTCTAGACTTAACCATATGAGACTAGAGAGGGGCAATTAGGACATTTCCCATTAGCCCTAATGGACTCTTTATGGTAGCCACCTTTAGGGGAGAATGATTCATTTCATTCATTACAATCTTGCCTCTTTTATTTTCCTTTTGTTCTTCCCTAATTTTAGAGAGCCTTCCCATTGATTTGATCTCCAAATCAAATCATTCCTTCACCAAACCTTTCCTCAATCATTCTCATTCTCCAGGGGACGGGTGCTACCCAGGATTGGAAGAGGAGTGCAAGGAGGAGTGTCCACTTTGAGGGATCTTCGTATCGGAGCCGTGTCCTAAAGGATTTCATTGGGATTCTACTCCCAATAGGTAAAACCCATCATCTAAATCGATTTCCTTTGCATATAAATTAGTTTTGAATCCGTAGGATCCATCCTCATGCATGTGTCCCATTTAGATTCAAATTTAAGGCCATTTGGAGCTCTCTTGAGGATTTTAGATATGTGTCTTGTGTCCTACTTGATAGATCCCAAATTAGGACACCCCATGTGTATGTATGTATGATAATAGTTTAAATAGATATTTAAATTGAGTTTTAGAATGGTTAGAGAGTGGATTGATCTTAGTTAGGATGGTTAGAATGAGTTTCATTTGGATACCTATGTTTGTATCCAAGTATCTTGGCCTATATGTGTTCTTTGTCCAAAACAACTCAAATTCGTCATAATATTTATCCACGTTTTTATTAACCAAAGCAACTTAGAAATGTCATAACTTTTAGCTTAGAACTCCGATTTATCTTCCATTTTTTTAAAAGAACTGTATCGAAGTTAGCTTTTCAAATATATATTTTATTAAGCCAAATTCTTTCTGTAACTTTCTGTAGAATTATTTGAGTGTCAGCTGTACGAAAGACGAACGTGTTTCGGTATTTTCGCGATTTTGGGAGCTTTCGGACACGAAAATGCGATCCGTTTGAAGTTTCGGAAAGCTAACACGAAGGGCTACAACATACTTTAATCCTAGAATTTAGTAGAGGCCCAATTGGTACAGTATTGGTTTTAAGTAGAAGAGTGACTATACGATATATACATTTTGTGTAACCTATGAGCCTATGTAGTATGGGTATTAAATGAATATAGAGTATGTAATACATGATATGTTAGATGAATGAAATGATATATATATGATATATATCCTCTTTACATTAATGTATATATATGGTTGAATGCAAGCATGTAGGAATGCAATTAATATAATGTATGTAAGCAATGCATAAATGCATGAATGAAAGAATGATATACAATGTATGCATGAAAGTATGTAATGAATGCTAGATATGAATGCAAAGTATACATGTAATATATAATAGATATGAATGCATAATATATAAATAATATAATACAATATATAATGATAGCATGTATGGTAATGTAGAATATATGATGCAAGCATGTATATGCCCACTGTTTTCCCTTTTTCTTACATTTTCCTTCCCTTCCCTTTCTATTTCAATTTTTCCCTTTTTTTCTCTTCTATTTTTATATGTTATATACAATGTATATAATGTATAGATGCATGTAAGTATGTAATATGCATGAATGAATGTCATATATGAATCAATCAATCAATCAAAGATATAAGTAAAATATAATGCATTGTAATGAATGTTAACATATATAATATATAAAAGTATGTATGTAAATGTGCATGAATGTATATATCTATGTAACTATGTAAATATGCATGATGTAACATATGCCTATATATATAAATATGTATGTAATGTTGATATGCATGAATGTATGAAGGTATGTATTTATATATATTATCTATTTTATATTATGCATTGTTGTGGTTCATATTATCTTGTGATTGTGTGAGTGCTAGCCTAGGCTTGGTTAGGCCTAGTGAGACTTGTTAGACTTATTTGGGCTAGGACTTGACTTAGTTGACCTAATTTGACTAGTGTGGTTGACTAGAGTTGATCAAGTGTTGACTTTAGTCTAGTTTGACCTAGACAACATGCAGATGCATTATATATTTCATTTATCATCTCTCGTATACATCTTGACCTGTGTTGCTCTAAATAGGACTCTGTGGCTTCAGTTTGGACCTCTATACCTATCAGCTGTTCAGGTTATCAGGCGAGTACATTCTCTGACCGTTTTATACTTGTCTGGATTTACATTCTTGCTCTAGATTACTGTACTTGATGCTGACACGATTGTTATCACGGATTGGTACTATATGGATCTTCTTTTGAGATGTTATCCCCTTGTATTCACTAAATACATATTGTGATGTGCGTTTCACTTACATATTGTATTTATTGAATACCCTTATCCTTGTATACTCATTGTGCATATTGTACTCTCATTATCACATGAGTCCCATGGATAGACCATTGTACAACTATTGTATAACATTGTACATCTATTGTATAATATTGTACACTATTGTATAAGATAACGTAACTGGAGTGGATCCTTGTGTATTGATTGGAGAGGGAGAGTAGAATTGGTTATGTAATCAAATCCTATTGTGCAACATTGTATAACTATTGTATATGTCCATTGTGCACTCACGTACAATGGAGTTACCATTGCATTGTCCTAAACCGTTTATATAACCATATTGTACTCTAAATCAAATATTGCTTACGGTTCTTACTTATCATATATAGATATTTTCTATTATCAAATCTCTGTTGTTTTTCATATACATTCTTCTTTCAGCATTTTCTGTATCTTACTCTATTGCATGCTTTATATTTCCTAACTTGATATGAACTGCGTGAGATATTTTGTGCTCGCTCCGGTCCTGACTGGACCTGTTGATAAATTTTACAGATAGCTTGGAGGTTGCCTGCTAGCCTAGAGGAGACACAGTAGAGGTTGTATAGATAGTTATTTTAGTTGCCTTGAGTTGTATTTACTTTATGGATTACTGTATTTGAGATTTGAGATATTTTCTGGGTTTGTGTATCTTAGACACTTAGACTTCTATCTGCGGTATCTCTTTGTGGATTTCATATTTTATCTATCTCTTATCATGCTCTACCTTAGATGTGATTGAGACTGTATTTGCTATGTCACCTCCATTTGGAGTGTATATACTGTACAGGTACCTTTATATTGTTAGATGTTGACCTAGGACAGCGTTCTACCGCCGACACTGCGGCGTAGGCTGGACATACCCACTTCTCATGCCCTTACTCTAGGGTACGGGTCGTGATACATTTTTAGTGGTGGCCCATGCAGGTCGAGTTTGTGTAGTGATATTCGAACTAGAGTACCACTACTGCCTGCAGTAGGATTAGGATATATTTTTGAAGGTACTCAATCACAGTTAGGATCCCTTGAGAGATTCCTGGGATGACCTTTGAGAATCTCATTATAAAATATCTTGAAATTTGATTCTAATAGTTTATATTTATCTTTCTTGGTTAGTTAATGAATTTGATTTTTGGGTATCCATTGTTGATTTAATTTAATTTTTGTCAAGATAAAATTATATGGGCTAGGTCATCTAAGTTATGGAATCTAGTCTTCTACAGTCACATTAGCCAGCATGGTGAGGACATATAGTCTGACTTTGGATATATTTCTAGGGTGTGGGAATTTAAGGTTTTCGCAGCCAAGCTAGCGGCATCGTGAAAATTTTAAATACCATGATTCTAGAGGTATGTGCCTAAGTCGAGGACTTTGTGATTATTGTAGCCTTGCTTACTAGTATGACGAGGATTTAGAGTACAATGATTTTGGATAGACGCATATGATTATCAGATTGTACCTTAAATATTCTTGAGCATGTTTTCTCTACTTTTGTTTGAGTCATTCTCAAAAAAAAAAGAATTATTGTTTGTTTTGTTTGTTTTGCTTCTCATTATTTAACTTAGGAGTAGCTTTAGCTGTATTATAAACCTTGTGTAACTTCTTACTATGAATTTTTTCTTAATACAATGAATCGATGATTTTGCTAGACCTTATTTTGGATTTGATATTATAGCTCTGGTTTCAAAATGGTTCTTCTTTTAAACAGATAAGCAGAACAGATTTTATCGTTATTTTCTTCTTGCTATTATTCTTGTATTACATAATAATAATAAAACTGTCTTGATTACATCAATCACCTACTTGCAATCTTGGTAGGAATCTAAATGTTGGTCTTGATATGGAATTTGATTTTTATATTGGGACATGAGAATATATATATAGCGGACACAGACACTTTGCCTGACACGTATGCATGCTACACTTTGATTACCAACCCATCTAAATACATATTAATATGTTGTTGATGTTAAATTCTCAAAACCCTAATATCTCTGACACAATACAGTATCAGAGAATAGTTCTCTATTTTTTTTTCTAGTTTAAATTCATAATTTAAATATAAATATCATATTATTACTTGCTGTTTACATTACTGCACATGTATGTTATATACAGGATTTCAATTCTTAAAGAAATTGGTTAAGTTTTGTGTTTGAATTTGTCAAATCTGAGACCGTGTGCATATTAACCCTTCTAAGTGATTAGTTCAATTTGCAGTTTTTAAATGTAATGTTTTGAGCCATATACATTGTTGTATGTAAAGATATAATGTTAGGTTTCATACTCTTACATGTTAGGTTGTGGTTGTGGTGAACATTGGGTTGGTTTTGATGTTCGAATTTTACCAAAATCCTGAAATTGAATACATGTTAACATTTTTCACATTGATTTTAAATGTTTAGTTCAATTTCAGATTTAATATGTAATGTTAAACTGAAATGAATGATTGAACCCTTCATTTTAAGTTATAACCCCTGTACTCTTGACACTCTACACTAATGTACACTAATGTTCACAACTGCCATGTAAACCTAACCCTTCATCTCTATGTTATGTTCATATATCTATATAGGTATATATATATATAGTTTATGCATACTGTTATAATGTATATAGATACATAACTAAATCTCTACCTCTATATATATATATATATATATAGATATATGTATATATATGGTTAGCCATGCATGTTATGAGTAAATAGGTTGTGCATTGTAGATTGTTTAACCAATATGCCATGAGTAGTGTAACTTGATAGCTATTGTTTTGAAACCCAAATCCTCCTATACACTTTCATGTATATTTCACACACACACACATGTCTACTATCTAACCCTATGAACATGTCCACATACACCCATACACACACTAACCACATAACCTTTACATAATGCTAGCTTTTCCCCTTCTAACACTCTCTCTATATATATATATATTGTGATTGAATTTTAATGCTCGACATTTGTGCTTTAAATTTTGATTTTGAATATGCCTTAAATCCTTGATGATTTGTTATTTCTGTATCTTTTCCAGTTTAACACCCCTGATTACTTGTAAGTTTTGATACCCTATGATTGTTTTGGTCTAGTATAACTAGTATACCTAGATGAGACTTACACTACTACCGTATGCCATGAACTTGTATGTCATTCTTTTAAATTGTATGATTTAGGTAAGTTCTGAGACTTTGATTGTTGGGGACGAGACTCTAGAAGAAGTACGACCATCTTAATTTCGAGGACAAAATTTTCTAAGGAGGATAGACTTGTAACACCAACTTTTCTAAAATGAGGATAATTTTGAACTTTTGTAAAAGTTTATTATCTAATAGGATTTATGATTTATGGGAATTTTTAATTAATTTAATACTATTTAAAATTGGTGAATTATAATTTTGATGTGTTAGCTAGTGAACCCTAGAACTGTTGAGCCTAGAGATTAACCATGACCATGGGGACCTAACCATGTGATTAGAATGACTATTTACAACTTTTAGACTAAGGGTATTTTGGTCATTTTGTGACTTTTGAATTATTTATGATTTTAATTAATTGGTGAATTTTAGATTATTTTAATAATATTTAAATTGATGTATTATGATTTTGGTCATTTTTCATATTTTAATATTTTGGGAAAATTTTATATTTTTAATATTGTTTTTATTGGATTTGTTTAGTCGGGTTTGAGTTTCGTCCTGTTCCGACTTGTATTGTGACCTGGGCAGCTTAAACTCTAGATGGGACCCAATATTAAGTTAAGTATGGCCCACAAAACCCAACATTTAAGTTAGTTAATTAAACTAATTTTTATCATGTTAGAATGGTTAAGTTAGAGACTCAAAACTAGATCATTTTGACCCCAAACTTGAACCTAGTCTAGACTTAACCATATGAGACTAGAGAGGGGTAATTAGGACATTTTCTATTAGCCCTAATGGACTCTTTATGGCAGCCACCTTTAGGGGAGAATGATTCATTTCATTCATTACAATCTTGCCTCTTTTATTTTCTTTTTGTTCTTCCCTAATTTTAGAGAGCCTTCCCATTGATTTGATCTCCAAATCAAATCATTCCTTCACCAAACCTTTCCTCAATCATTCCCATTCTCCAAGGGAAGGGTGCTACCAAGGATTGGAAGAGGAGTGCAAGGAGGAGTGTCCACTTTGAGGGATCTTCGTATCAGAGCCGTGTTCTAAAGGATTTTATTGGGATTCCACTCCCAATAGGTAAAATCCATCATCTAAATCGATTTCCTTTACATATAAATTAGTTTTGAATCCGTAGGATCTATCCTCATGCATGTGTCCCATTTAGATTCAAATTTGAGGCCATTTGGAGCTCTCTTGAGGATTTTAGATATGTGTCTTGTGTCCTACTTGACAGATCCCAAATTAGGACACCCCATGTGTATGTATGTATGATAATAGTTTAAATAGATATTTAAGTTCAGATTTAGAATGGTTAGAGAGTGGATTGATCTTAGTTAGGATGGTTAGAATGAGTTTCATTTGGATACCTATTTTTGTATCCATGTATCTTGGCCTATATGTGTTCTTTGTCCAAAACAACTCAAATTCGTCATAATATTCATCCACGTTTTTATTAACCAAAGTAACTTAGAAATGTCATAACTTTTAGCTTAGAACTCTGATTTATCTCCCGTTTTTTTAAAAGAACCGTATCGAAGTTAGCTTTTGAAATATATATTTTATTAAGCCAAATTCTTTCTGTAACTTTCTGTAAAATATTTGAGTGTCAGCTGTACGAAAGACGAACGTGTTTCGGTATTTTCGCGATTTTGGGAACTTCCGGACACGAAAATGCGATCCGTTTGAAGTTTCGGAAAGCTAACAGGAAGAGATACAACATACTTTAGTCCTAGAATTTAGTAGAGGCCCAATTGGTACAGTATTGGTTTTAAGTAGAAGAGTGACTATACGATATATACATTTTGTGTAACCTATGAACCTATGTAGTATTGGTATTAAATGAATATAGAGTATATAATACATGATATGTTAGATGAATGAAATGATATATATATATATATATGATATATATCCTCTTTACATTAATATATATATATATGGTTGAATGCAAGCATGTAGGAATGCAATTAATATAATGTATGTAAGCAATGCATAAATGCATGAATGAAAGAATGATATACAATGTATGCATGAAAGTATATAATGAATGCTAGATATGAATGCAAGGTATACATGTAATGATAGATATGAATGCATAATATATAAATAATATAATGCAATATATAATGATAGCATGTATGGTAATGTAGAATATATGATGCAAGCATGTATATGTCCATTGTTTTCCCTTTTCCTTACATTTTCTTCCCTTCCCTTTCCATTTCAATTTTTTCCCTTTTTTTCCTCTTCTATTTTTACATGTTATATACAATGTATATAATGTATAGATGCATGTAAGTATGTAATATGCTTGAATGAATGTCATATATGAATAAATGAATCAATCAAAGGTATAAGTAAAATATAATGCATTGTAATGAATGTTAACATATATAATGAATAAAAGTATGTATGTAAATGTGCATGAATGTATATATCTATGTAACTATGTAAATATGCATGATGTAACATATGCCTATATATATAAATATGTATGTAATGTGGATATGCATGTATGTATGAAGGTATGTATTTATATATATTATCTATTTTATATTATGCATTGTTGTGGTTCACATTGTCTTGTGATTGTGTGAGTGCTAGCCTAGGCTTGGTTAGGCCTAGTGAGACTTATTAGACTTGTTTGGGCTAGGACTTGACCTAGTTGACCTAATTTGACTAGTGTGGTTGACTAGAGTTGATCAAGTGTTGACTTTAGTCTAGTTTGACCTAGACAGCATGCAGATGCATTGTACATTTTATTTATCATCTCTCGTATACATCTTGACCTGTGTTGCTCTAAATAGGACTCTGTGGCTTCAGTTTGGACCTCTATACCTATCAGCTGTTCAGGTTATCAGGCGAGTACATTCTCTGACCGTTTCATACTTGTCTGGATTTACATTCTTGCTCTAGATTACTGTACTTGATGGTGTATATACTGTACATGTACCTTTATATTGTTAGATGTTGACCTAGGACAGCGTTCTACCGCCGACACTGCGGCATAGGCTGGACGTACCCACTTCTCGTGCCCTTACTCTAGGGTGCGGGTCGTGACAACTTTATTGATTTGTACATCATCATTTATAACATGATTCTTAGCCTTCACAGAAGACTTAGTAAGGTTGATAACCAGAGGAGGAGAAGGGTGTAGGGTATGAAAAATTCTGACACGCTGACATAAGACCAAGTCAGCCAAAGGCCATACGCTCAGCTAAAGGCCATACGCTCAGTGCAAAAGTCATACGCTCAGTAAATATTTTATTATTTCTCGACTGACAGCACAGCATACGCTCAGTGGGGAATGAATCTGACACTTCGTCTTTCATGCAAAAAAATAGCTGTCTTAGTAGAATTAACCGTCGCATGGATTTTTGAGAGTTGATTTTGTCTTTTACGAGGACAGCTCATTAGCCATCATGAATGCACAACCATCATTACTGTCATCTCTGACAGTCTATCAGCCGTCATATCCGTAACACGACGCTCGAGAGATACTTGTCAGTTATTGGGAGATATGGCGTATTCGAGAAGATTGAGGACAGCCACGTGTCTACTTCTCCAGTTATATGACTCCTCATCAAGACAGCGTATGTACTTCATACGACTCCTCATCAAGGCAGCGTATGGACTTCATACGACTCCTCATCAAGACAGCGTATGTACTCCATACGACTCCTCATCAAGTGAGCGTATATACTCCATATGACTCCTTTCTATCCAAGTCAGCGTATGCAAGACATACGTATCCAAAAGACAGCGTATGGACTCCATACGACTCATCTTCAAACAAGACAGTGTATGCTAGTCATACTTCTCCAAAAGACAGCGTATCAAAGCAAATGCATTTCAGAATGACTTCAAATGTACAGTCAACACACGTTCTCATGTGTCCTATATTCGGTTACCTACTCATTCAGAAGTTATGCAACATGGCATTCATGCCATCAATCTCTTCTGGATATACTCTACTACTCTCAACCGCACTCCAACGTGTCTCCACCAAAATTCGCCACGCGTCCCTGCAGTTATGCACACGTCAAGTAACTGACTGAGCGTATGCCCAGAGCAGTTATCCAGAACTCTATAAAAGAGAGTTTCTCCACCTTCAACAGACACCACATTCAATTCAGAGAGAACAGAGAGATTGCCCAGTTGCTGTCCAAGTTCTTCGAGGTCCGAGCCTTCTTCATCGCATCGTCCAAGGGATAAAGTGATCGTCTTCTAGATCAGATTCCTATAGTTATAATTTTCTCAGAAACACAATAAATAAATAGAATTTATTTATGGAAAACAAATTGGCGACTCTGCTGGGGAAAGCTGTCTCCTATAACGAGACAGCAACAACTAAATGCGATACTTCGTCGATCGGTTCGACGAAGAAGATGATGGTCGTATAATTCGACCAATCTGCTTACGAAGAAATGCTCAAGACGAAGGAACGCCGAACGGCTTCCTCCGCTTTTCTCTCTGCCAAGAAGAAGGGACGTTCTGTCTATGTCCCTAAGTCTTCTCCGGCGGCCCGAGACGCTTCTGTCACTTCCCACGCTGACAAGAACACGTCTCCAACCTCAGTGAAACACGCCTCGGCTTCTCTGAATACAGCAACCGTGGCTTCTCCTAGTCACGCTGACAAAATGGGTTCTTTAGCCAAGTCAGCGTGTCCAAGGAAACCCATCTCTGGACATGTCAAAGTCTCTTCTTCTTCTACTCCTACGACAGCAGTCGGCTCTTTAGCCATTAATGACTCTGTGCGTATGGCAATCATTGACCAACCTACGTTAGTCAAAAGGCAGCGTATGACAAGAATTCTCTGAAGATTCCTCCACGACTTGCACATCTTGTGCCAACCAAGGAGAATGACTCTTTAGTCAACTCCTCTGCTCCTAAGGTTTTTACCTCTGGGGTTAATTTGACTAGTACTCTTAATAGATCAAACAAAGGAAAATGCCTTTTGGCTACTTCCTCTAAGGATGGACTATTACCAACTCCCAGTCGGAATAATGTTCATCTTCCTTCTCTCAAAATTTCCCGATCCGAGAAAGGCAAATTGCAAGTATCCAGGACTGATACCAAAGTTGTACCTCCTATGGACCTTCGTAACAAGCTTAACCGGAATCATCTCGGTTCTACTTCCGACATAAAGAAGCCTTATCAAACTGGGACAAGTATAATGGACCCTGATGCACAATATGCTAAGAACTATATCGCTCAGATCAATCGATCTTTATACATTCAAGAACCAAAAAGACAGAAGAATAAAAGACAAGTTTCTACACAGAGACTATCTTCAAACACTTCCCAGTCTGTTTTCGCAGATCTCCGGGAACATCTGCAAAACAAGCGAAGAATCAACACTCCATCTGTCTCTGACATTGCTCATATTCGTCATGAAGAGCATTGTTGTAACTTCCAACCTCGGGTCGTGATCCAGTGTTGTTGTTCACCGAAAAGACGATCTGTCTTCGAACGGATTCAACATGAACCAATACCAGACGAAGAGGAACCTCTTTATGCTTCCGTCAACATGACCTCCAGAAATACTGGGGGTAGAATACGAACTGATTCTATGTTAGATTCTGAAGACGGTGTTTACCTTGGCACCAGATCCAGAACCAGAGCTTCGACCGGGGTCTCTTCTTCTTCTCATCCAGATGATAATCCTGAGACCACGGAGGACTTCCTAGGAGAGTCCAACTTCCCAGTATTAACTCCCATGAATAGCCCCGGGAAAGATGTTGACTCTAATAGAGACGATTCGGAACAGACTGTTTCATCGTCGACACCTCGAATGATTACCACTTATATGGTAGATGGCAATCACGAACCTTCGACTAGCACTGATGCTCATGAACAAAGGATTTCTTCCTTGGAACAACAGTTACGAGCCATGGCGGATACATTGACTGCTATGCATACTCTTATACAAGCTCAGCAACAAACTCAGCAAGTTCAACAAACAGTACCACCAGTGGTATTAAATACTCATGTTGCCCCAAACCTGGAACCTTCTACTATTCTGGGGGTACAGTCTAATGTTCATGTACAGCCCACTCCAAGTCAGTCCGGAGCTGGGGATGGTACATATACTGCAGTCCCTCCTGAAAACACAAGTGTAGGCAACTCTAGAGGGGGGTGAATAGAGTTTGTGTCAATAATCACCAAATAAAAAATTAACTCTATATCACCTCCACAAAACAACTATCAAGATAGTAAATAAATCAGAGAGAAATGCGGAAGTAAATAAAGAGAGCATACGCAAACACAGCAGTTTTAACCTGGTTTCCCTCGTGGAGGACTAGTCCAGGCCTGAGAACTCTAGCTCAGGATTCAAATCCACTATTTGTGAAATAGTAGTTTACAACCCGTGCCTTTTCTTCAGAAGAGCACGTCAACTTCTTACAGAGGATCGCAGTGGCGATTTGCTTGGAATTTTCCAAGCGACTTGGAATTGTCCAAGTGACTTTTCTTTTCAACTCTTGCACAAAAACTTCTAGCTGAATCGCACTTGAGTACCTTGGGGCTTATGAAGTTTTGTGGCTAGTAGATTGGAAGAGTAAGGCTCTTGACTATATAGGCTATGTAAGAGAAGAAGAATAGAAGAGTGGATGGTTTCAAATGAGAGAAACTAAGGCCTATTTATAGGGTTCGGGACAAGCAGAATTCGGCCAGAATTCGGTATGGATAATTCAAATTTTTGGCCGTTGGACAGCTGGTAGCAAGCAGGCCCTAAAAATCAGGGTGCTGGAAATCAGGGGACAGAGTTCGGCCCGAACTCTGTATGGAGGCAGAGTTCGGCCCGAACTCTGTCTCCAGAAGACAGAATTGGTCCATTGGGCTTTTGGGCTTTGTGGAGCTTGGGCTTGGTTCAGGAATTGGTCTGTTTGTATGGTAGATCTTGGAGAGATATGTCTAGGGGTTGAGATGACTCAGTGCGACTCAACGTACACATTCTCCTAGACTCAATAAATTGAAGATTACAGACATGGAACAAACAGGAAAACCAAGAGCCCTTTGATGATGCCTTTCTTCTGATATTTGAGCAGCCATGAAGACATCTTTTTCCCTGACAGCAGTCGTCCAAAGATATACAGATCTGAAAATCTGAATACCTTTCGGGGGCTTCGCCCCCGAACCCCCGACGGAGGGCGCTGCCCCCTCGACCCCTGTCCGCTGACCGGGCAGCGGAACCCCCGATGCGAGGCCCCGGATAGGTCGTTAGGCGGTTCGGAGAAATCCCTTTATATGACGCCGTCTTTGGTCCAACATTAATTCTTCATTGCCTATGTCCTGTTTGATCATGTTAGATCATGCTTACTGCATGTCTACAAATACATGTTAGGCCAGCAAAATATGTTGCAGTACGATACAAGCATAGCAATATAATATAGGACAATTAGGACATTGCTAAGTTTAAGTAACAACATGATAGCATGTTAGGCCAACAAAATATATTGCAGTACGATACAAGCATAGCAGTATAATATAGGACAATTAGGACAATGCTAAGTTTAAGTAGCAACATGATAGTGAGTATATGAATATTAGTGACATCATTATGTTAGCCATATTCAAAAACACAATGTAATCATTGGGCCAACACCTCCTCCCAATTATGCCCAACAAGCAACGACACCGCAAACTTCCGGAGCGGTCACTGAAGAGTTGAAGAATCTTCAGTCTCAATTCGAAGCATTCAAGCAAAAGGACGGCTTACAAAGATTAGGTATCAAGCAGCCTTACCCCATACAATGGAAGGATGTATCGTACCCCCCAAAATACAAGCCTCTGACCATCTCTTTCTTTGATGGGACCACCTCCCCAAGTCATTTCATCAATCACTTTGAGGTAATAACTGATCATCTACAACCGAGCGATGCCCTCCTTACTCGGGTATTTGTTGGTTGTCTTAAAGGAACCGCTTATGAATGGTATCGAATTCTCCCTGATGGGTGCATTACTTCGTTTGCCGGGTTCAAACAGATATTTCTAGAACGATTCTATGAAGGCATTAACGACATGACCATGTCAGCCCTTATACGAATCAAACAGAAAAATAATGAAAGTACTGAGAGCTTCATTGAAAGATTCAGAAGAGAAGCTCTAAAAATACCTCTCGGAACTCCCGATGCCGTCACTATCGACACTTGCAAGTCGAACCTCTTACCAATCATCAGCATGTGGACAGGATCCACTCAGTTCTAAGATTGGCCTTCCTTCATCGTCAGTGCCAAAGCTGCCAAAGTCAGTGCTGAGACTTTCAAAGGTCTGGGGGTACACATGACTCCCAAAGAATCAAGTCAAAGTACTAGCAATAGTACGCGACCCAACAATCGTAAAGGAAAAGAGACTCTCGAAGTCAATCTCCAGAGCAACAATCAAGAGGTAATGTCTACCCAAGCTACCCCAGCTCCAACAAATCAACAGCAGAGACCTCCTCGGCCGAAGGAAGAATACTCTTTCGACGACGATGATGTTCAAGGCATCTTCGAATGTTTACTTAAAGGTAACAAGATACAACTGCCAGATGTCAAAAAGCCTGATGAAGCCAACAAGATGGATCATCCAAAATACTGTCCATATCACAGAATGCTGGGTCATACAATCCGGTCTTGCTTCGTATTAAAAGGAAAGATCCAAGAAATGATCAAATCAGGAGCTGTGACACTAACACCTAAAGACAAGACAGTCACAGCAAATGTGATTTCGATGCAGTTCGGTGACTTCCCTCCGTTATTGGTGGAAAATGGGATTGTCCCTATCCCCAAAGCAACCCTTGAACTTGTGAATATTCTACCAGCCCAGAATGAAGGACTTATTCCCGTCACCACTAAAAAGGGAGAGATTATGTGGATCCACCCCGATTTAGTGACAGAGTTCGAGACGTCTTCCTCTTCTCCTCGGAAGGCTCCTCTGTCTAAAAAGAAACCTGGGAAGACTAAGTCATGCCATATGACTTCTAGCATCACACCCAATCTTTCTCTAACCTCTACTTTCATCCTAGCAGGAAAGTCACCCCCTACAGAGGTAAAAATTGTACCTCGATTCGAAGACAGATACAAACCTGCGTTTCATCTATATAGTTCACAATCTCGTGAATTAATGGCGAAGATGGGTTATGATCTAGCCACTGCTCCTGGTTTAAGCTCAGGCAAAGGACTCCGAGCACCTCTAGCCCTCACTTTGAGACATAATCAATCCTGTGTTGGCCTCGGTTTCTGGACTGAAGCTCTCATCAAGCACCGAAAAACCAAGAACAAGATGAAGGATTGCAACATGGTTTCGGTAGACTCTGAACTTGAGCCTGAAGTCGAAGCTCTCGCCGGAACCCGGTCAGGAAAAACATATCTGAAAGATTACACTGAAGCTCCTGAGGAAACTCCTGATGTCCCTCCGGTTGCAGCTCCAGCACCCATCTCTAACGAAGGACCTTCAAATGCTCCTGCTGAGACGATTCCCTCTAAACCAACAACAGCCAACAAAGGGAAGCAACCTGCCCGCTTCGACAAACCAATCAAGAAGTCTCTTTCTTCCGGATTGCAGAAGCCATATAGTTTTGACATTCTGGCTCAACTTGCTAACACTGCAGCCAGGTTGTCCATCTTCGAACTTTTACGTTTATCCAAGAAAACTCGAAAAACGTTAAGTGAAGCTCTACTGCAAGCAGACTCTTGCCTGACTCATCTGAAGAAGCCGAAAGCAGAGCTGGTGACTTGCCTACATTGCAACAGTGTCTTGGAAATCATTCCCAACATCACTTTTACCCAAGACGATATGCTTCTAGAGGACAATCGTCATGATCGGCCTCTCTACTTCACTGGGTACATTGACACGATGAAGGTCGACCGTATTCTAATTGATCCAGGATCAGCTCTAAGTATTATACCTAAGAGTCTCTTGGATGTCTTACGGATTCCAGTTCATCATCTAGTCAAGACAGTCACTACCATTTTTGGGTTCAATCAAGGCAAGAGCGAACCTCTGGGGAAAATTCGCCTAAAAATACAAATAGGCAATTTCTGGGCGAGTGTCACATTCTACGTGATCGAGTTAGTTGGATCTTACAACTTGCTCTTGGGAAGACCTTTTCTCCATGAACACAATATCGTCCCCTCCACTCTTCACCAGTGCTTCAAATACATTGATGAAAAGGGAGAAGTTCAAAAGGAAGTCGCAAACATTAATCCTTTCAGAGGAGTCGAAGCTTACTACAGCGACTCTCGCATGTACAAAGATGAGTATTCAAAAGTCTTACAAGCTATGGATGATGATGAGACATCGAAAGTTGACACCTTTGTTATTCCTGTAAAAGGGCGTATCACTCATCCGCGGTCTACTAAATCATCTGAAGAAAGCCCACTGATAATTCCTGTCAGTGGATGTACCACTTTATTGCCTTCCCAAGCTCCACAAAGTTCGCTGATAATCCCTGTCAGTGGACACACCACTCTCTCACCATCTTCTCAGGCTAGACCAGATACTCTAGTCATTCCAGTCAGTGGACGCACTACTTATCCACAATCCTCTTCAAGGGAGCTCACCTTTTCTGAGCCTTTTGTTATCGACCTTAATCGAAACAAAACTTCTGCTCGCTCTTCTTCTCCCCCTTTAGTCATTAATTTGACTAAATCAACTAAGGCTCAGCCTTCTTCTGTAAATACAGCATCTGATATTAATAAAGCATCTCCTTTACAGTATATTGATGTTTGTAATCATGTACAAAGTTATTTACATTTGCTAGATAGCTTAGAGCTACTAACTATAGGAGTTGTTCAAACTCTTCATACAGAAGTATCATTAGAGTCTGTACAAAATTCATACTTCCTTGTTCCTATTAGAAAGTCAGGAGAAGCTCCAATATTCTTCTGCAAGGGGCCCCAGAATCCTCCTAATTTGGAAGACGACGACAAAAACGATAATATCGGAAGGTTACAACTACGTCGCTACAGTCAGCAGTCCAAAAACATCATCAAGAACATGGGCTATGACTTCAGAACTGGCCTCAGTAGTGGAAAAGGAAGAAGAATGCCTGTTCAAATTCCTCTCTTGAAATACGGAAGAACAAAAAGCGGATTGGGTTACATTACTCCTACCCCCTTCATCAACACAGTCCATGAGGATCCAGAATCCGACGGAGACGAACGATCTGATTCTTCCGATTCCTTTTCTTGGGATTCCGACACAAGTATTGGCGATTTTCATCGTTCTACTCTATCCGCCAATATGGTCTCCGCCAACGGTCCGTAAGAAAATGATGAAGATGAAGATGATTTTGAAATATCACCCGAATCAGAACAATGGGCTCAAAGATTAGACAACCAATGGGAATTCAGGTTCGAGCAAAGAGAACCTCCTACTGAAGATAAATTGATCCAAATTGATGTTGGTGAGGAGGGATCCCCCAAGCCAATATTCATCAGCGAAAGTCTTTCAGAAACAGATAAGCAAGACATGATCAAGCTTATTCATGATTACATCGATGTCTTCGTCTGGAGCTATGAGGATATGACAGGGCTAGATCCGAAGATCGCAACACACAAACTTAATATCATGTCGAATGCTAAACCGGTCAAACAACAACAGCGACGATTTCGTCCAGACATTATGGAAGCAATTGAAGCTGAAGTCAACAAGCTTATGGCTTCCGAATTTATCCGAGAGGAACAACATCCTGAGTGGGTGGCTAACATTGTTCCTGTTCTCAAAAAGACTGGCAAGATCCGAGTCTGTATAGACTTTCGTGATCTCAATGCGGCTTGTCTTAAAGACGAGTTCCCTCTTCCAATCACCGACGTCATGATCGATAACACGTGTGGTTTCGAACGAATGTTATTTATGGATGGGTATTCGGGGTACAACTAAATCAAAATATTTCCAGACGACGAGAGACATACTTCCTTCAGAACGTCAATCGGTACATACTGTTACACAGTGATGCTGTTTGGTCTTAAAAATGTAGGAGCAACGTATCAGCGAGCAATGAGCACTATATTCCGCGAACATCTCCGGAAAATAGTCGAATGCTACGTTGATGATAT
The DNA here is from genome assembly GCA_029216955.1 of Iris pallida. Taxonomy (NCBI): domain Eukaryota; kingdom Viridiplantae; phylum Streptophyta; class Magnoliopsida; order Asparagales; family Iridaceae; genus Iris; species Iris pallida. The sequence goes on along the minus strand of JANAVB010031216.1, from coordinate 6,964,390 downwards.
TGCAGTCAAGAGTCGACAAAAGGAGGATCATATCCAAGATTTGAAGACTATCTTTGATTTAATGCGTCAACATCAACTTAAGATGAACCCTACTAAGTCCTTCCTGGGCGTCTCTAGTGGTAAATTTCTCGGCTTCGTCATTACCGCTAAAGGTATACATGTGGATCCCGAGAAGATCAAAGCCATCCAAGAGATGCGTCCTCCACGCACCTTAAAAGAGCTACGAGAATTTTAAGGAAAAATTGCTTATATCAGGAGATTCGTCTCTAACTTATCAGGACGCTGCAGACCGTTCAACAAACTTCTGAAGAAAGGTGTGTCCTTCGTCTGGAACGAAGAATGTCAAAAAGTATTTAACGACATCAAATAGTACCTCATGAACCCTCCGGTTTTGGTACCTCCCGTCTCGGGAATACCATTCCTTCTATATGTTCGAGCCATGGATCATTCTCTCGGTGCATTGCTCGCCCAGAAAAACAAAGATGGCCATGAACAGGCTATTTATTACCTCAGTCGCACAATAACAGGTGCTGAACCGCGTTATTCTCCAATTGAGAAAGAATGCCTAGCATTAATATTTGTCGTTCAGAAGACGTTACATTACATCATCGGTCAAACGATTCATGTCATTTCCAGAGTGAATCCTATCAGGATTATGATGAAGAAACCCGGTATTCTCAACTCTAGACTGGCTAATTGGAGAATCTTGTTAGCTCAATATGACATGCATTATATTCCTTAAAAGTCAGTTAAAGGACAGGCTCTTGCTGATTTTCTGGCAGCTCATGCAGTTCCAGAGGATTCTAAATTATACGATGAGATTCCAGATGAAGTTATGGATTCAAGTCAGGTTTCTGAAGAAACTCCTACCTGGCGTCTATTCTTTGATAGAGGGTCTAGAATGGGTCCCAATGGCGATATTGTCGCCGGAGTCGGGATTGTTCTTGTATCCCCGGAAGGGCTGACTATTCAGAGGGCTTATTCTCTGGATCAATCGTGTTCAAACAATGTAGCCGAATACAATGCGTTACTCATCGGTCTTCAACTTACTAAACATCTGGATATTCAGTATTTAGAAGTTTATGGAGACTCCAAACTTATCGTCAATCAAATCAGAGGTACATACGAAGTCCGTCATCAGGATTTGATACCTTATTACCGAGCAGCACTCTCTATGGCCTCTTCTATTGAAGGTTTCTTTATTGAACACGTTCGGCGAGCCTGTAATACAGAAGCCGATGCTTTGGCTAATCTTGCCGCTGAGGTAGCCATACCGGTCAGACGTCAACAATTGATAGTGGTTTATAACCGGGAGCTATTCTACGTCGAGAATAATTTGGCTTTGGGTTTTCCCCATGACCCAGACGAAAATTCTCTCAACCCTGATGAATTTAACCTTAACACTGGATTAGGGTTTGACAGAGCATCCTCGTCTTCTTCCGATTCTACTATAGAATACGTCTTTTCCAACAAAACATAAGCCATGACCGAAGACTGGAGACGTCCATTTCTAGACTTTGTATTGTATGACATACTTCCCGATAATCCGAGCGAAGCAGCGTCTATCCGGCATCGATCTCTCAGATTCTATTATAATCATACGACAAAGACACTATATCGTCGGGCCTATGACGGTCTTCTCCTCCGATGCATCGCTGGTGAGGAAGCACAACGGATTATCCGTGAAGCACATGATGGTGTCTACGGAGCCCATCAACCAGGTCCTAAACTTCAAGATCGCATCCGACGTATGGGTTATTATTGGTCCACGATGGTGGCTGACGCCATTCAATATGCCTAGAAATGTAAAGCCTGTCAAATCCATGCAGACTTTATCCATCAACCATCAGAGTTCTTACACCCGACAGCGGCATCATGGCCCTTCGAGGCCTGGGGCATGGACATCATTGGTCCCATCAACCCACCTTTATCAAAAGGACACCGGTTTATTCTAGCAATAATCGACTACTTTTCTAAATGGGCTGAAGAAATCCCGCTATCCGAACTCAAAACTTCCAACGTCATCAACTTCGTCAAGCATCATGTCATCTATCGATTTGGTGTTCCTTGGCGTATTATCCATGATAATGGACCACAGTTCGTCAGTCAAAAATTTACTCAATTCTGCGACGACCATCGAATCAATAACCTAGCTTCTACAGCATATAATCCAGCAGCTAATGGATTGGCAGAAGCTTTCAATAAAACTATCATCAAACTCCTGAAAAAGTTCGTTTCTTCTAACAAACGCAACTGGAGCGAGAAGCTTGGTGAATGTTTATGGGCCTACCGTACCACAGTTCACAATGCGACCGGGTGTACGCCTTTCTCTTTGGTATACGGGTGTGAAGCTGTCCTTCCCCTCGAGATCCAGATTCCTTCTCTGAGAATCGTAATCTCCAATGAACTTACAACGGAGAACAATGATCATCTTCGACTTCAAGAGCTAGAAGCTCTAGACGAAAAGCGATTGTACGCTCAACAAAATATCGAGCTATATCAGGCCCGAATTTCAAAAGATTTTAACCGGAAGGTGAAAGTCAGAGCATATCGGAAAGGAGAACTTGTTCTTACCGTCAAACGTCTGATGACTATGACACATATGAGCAAAGGCAAGTTCGATGCGAAATAGGAAGGCCCATTCGTCGTAAACAAAGCCTTCTCAAACGGAGCATATCAGCTTACCTCTATGGATGGTAAAGTCACGATGATGCCTATCAACGGCAAATTCTTAAAGAAATATTATGTATAAATCTCGTTAATATATAATATTTTCATCTGCTGCGATTATTCCCCAGCAAATATAAAATCAGAGTTTATTCTTCCCCACAAAAGTCGTCTCGATATCGTTATCCCCAGCGGAAATTGATATTCTACCACATATCATCTTCCCAGAGAATTTGATATTCTGTCTTATTAGATCCCCAGTAGATTTAATAAAGATCTCATATAGAAAATCACGTCCATATTACCTCTGAATTTTCTATCTCAGTATCATATTTTCTATTCTATGAAAATGATATATAGTCTTTTAATTTCCGAGTCCAAAGATCATGGAAAATTGAGTTCAAAGATATCTTTATATCTGAATTCTGTTTTCTCTAATCAGTATTAAACTAATTTTTTTGGTTTAATATCATCTGATGAAATTACAAAATTCATTTGTATATTTTTATTCTATTGAAATATGTCATGTATTATTTACCTCTGAACATATTTTCTACAAAAACATCATACACAAAATCGAAATCAGGTCAAAGTGCTCATTTCCTCAGTCAAAATCAAAATACTGATTACAAGTGAGTATTAAAAAAAAAATTTCAAGACATGAGAAGTATGAAAAATCTATTGAATAGAAGGAGTAATTATCTCCTGAATACGAGCAAGTACACTATTCATCTTCCCTTCATGAGCTTTATGAATTCGCTCTGTTGCATCAATTGCAACCATCTATTGGTCAAAATTAATGATAACAGAACTACGACGATTAGTTTCTTCTATCTGCTCAGCTTGCATCTGTTTCCGCTCTTGCTGTAGAACTTGATAGCGGGTAGCTTCAGCTATACGAGCAGCAATAATATTAGATTGCTCTTTTTCTACGGATGCAATGCGCTCCTGGAGACGAGCTAATTCTTCCTTTAGTTTCTGGAGTTCTTCAGCTCTAGATATTTCCTCTGTTTCCAGACGTTCTATCTTCTGATGAGTTGTTACTATTTCCTCATCCTTCGCCAATAACTTCTCAGATGACAAAGCGAGGAATTCTTTCAAAGCAGCCTGCTGGGTTTGAGCTTCACGTCCAGTTGAGCAATCTCAGCCACGGTCAAGGATTTAATATCTTCTTTCTTGATTTCCCAGTATTTGTGGATGGTTACTTCCAAATCGTCTAGGAGATGCTCAAAGAAAATACACTGAGTCTCATAACCAGCCTGTCGCAGAGCTAAAAGCGGGAAATTAATCGCCGTTCGGAGATTGGAAAAAGGCATAGTCTCGTCCTTCATAAATCGCCTGGAGAATGTATCCAGATATAAATAGATAATATCTGAATACATCGCCATGGTCCTTGCTATTCGCGTTTCAAAACCAGGAGTTGCTGCCATTGTGAAGGAAGAAGCTGGAATGGGCTCTATTCTGGAAACAGAAGTATGTGCTTTTGGAGAACTTGGTAAATGTGAGCTTCCCTCACCAACATCAGTCCGAACATGTGGAGCATGAGTCGAGCTCATCGCTGGTGTAGTTCCTACAACTTTTGGAATCAAAGAAGCTTGATCAAAATTAAAGACAATAAAACAAGAAAAGACAAAACTTTACTGGTTAAAATATTACCTGAAGTTGGCTCGTACTCTGTTTCTTTAGGATCGTTCAGCCCTGTTCGTAGTCTATTCAAAGTGTGTTCTGACACTGGTTTTATTTCACTACTTCCTGCCCCAGAGGTGCTCGGAACATGGGCTTCTATTTCTAAAAGGTTCTCTGGCTCTGGAGTCAACTCTGAATGTTGGCCAGCCGTCTTCAATTCGTCGATATGGATTTCAGTTGGTGACTCATCTTCAATCTCCATATCCTCATCTTCAAAGGAATGAGACGAAGGTTCATAGTCAACCTGTTCTTCTTCACCCTCGTCGCTCTCCGAAACATCAATCAAAGCTAAATCAGCAGGTGGCTCGAGAGTGGTTGCTTCCTTCACTGATTCTCTCGAAACCAGTAAGTCATCAGCTGTTTCAGTTTGAATCTCAGCCTCTACCGCAGGTTGACTGATTACCTGCGTATCATCGGCCGTCGGCAGAATCATCTCTGTGTCAGCAGGTACGGATGGTTCAGCATGCTCATCCACTACCATGGAAGGATCCTCGACAGCCGGTATTATTCGATCGATAGATGGCTTAGCTGCCGATTCTTCTATCACATCCTTCGCAGCAGGTTCTGTATTAGCGTCCTGCGTGGGCTGCATTTCCGAGGGTGCAGGAGAGGAAACTTCAATAATCTTCTTGTCAGTAGAAGATTCCGCTTCAACTCTTTGCTAAGAAGCAAGGGCAGTTTGCTTCTCTCGAGCCAATCGTTCAGCACGATTGGTGGGGCTTTCTGCATCAAGACAAATTGCAGATTTAGTCTTTGAAACTACCACTTTTCTTCTTCCTACCCTTTTCACTAGTGGAATGGTAGGATAATCGTCTTCGGAGTCACTACCTTCTCCGTCAGCATCTCTGATTTGTTGACTCGAAGCAGAAGAAGTCCCCAGGATAATAATTCCTACACGACTACGAGCTTCTGCTCGAGTAACTCTTTTTGGAGTGGGCCCGGAAGCACCCTTGCCATGCTTTCTCTTCGGTGTACCCTCAGCAGATACACTCTTCTCGGCACTTCCAAGCGGTACATATAGTGGCTGATGAAGTTCATCAGAAAAGAGATTCTCTCTTGAGACTTCTTTATAAACCTCGTCAGTAGCGAGAGGATCCTCTCGGTCGTGACAATCTTCCGGCAGAGTTGACTTGGCTGATTTCTTATTAACATGAATGAAGCTCTTACCCAAGATGCGGAACTTCTCATCAAATATATTCGCAGATACATAGAACTTGGCATAAGACGCCAACATCTTAGCTCCTTTCCGATGATTCACCAGATTTGGCATTGTAAAGGTAGCTCCGGTGCCTTTGGCAATATAATATATCCAGGCTCTCGTGCCGTCGATCAATCCGCCTTGGTGGTTGAAGCATGTCGTTGCATTCCCTACATGCAACTGATTATAGCCGAATTGTCGAGCAAATCTACTCGGAAGGTATGGCTCCAAATAAGTGATGTCATCATGGCGACAGACCAAGTGGGATGGTCTGATCCTCTTCAGCCATTCGTGCTGAACATCATCCAGTTCATTGGCACCGGTGCCATCAATCATCTTCGCAGGCATAGTCTCATAACCGATAGGCGGAGGAACACAGGTGAAACTCCATAGTTCTCCCCTATTCAGTATGGTCCTGCAGTCTGTCAGGGTGTCATAATTCTACTTTGGCGTATGACGGTATCTTTCCAAGAAAGTGTCATCTGGTCTGGCTAGTCCAGCACTCATAAGAGACCCAAAGTGGAGGAGCAGCCATCCGTACAAATATGTGAAGGGCATTTCTACCCGAGGAAAAGTTGTAAGGTTCTTCTTCGCCAGGTTAAACATTCTGTCTGCATATGCTCTTAAACCGACGTTCAGACGACATGTCATCGCCGTTAGCAAGTCCATCCTGTACCCGAACGTCAGACGGACTACTGCAAATACGATTCCTCGGTGCATCCTGTCTGTCGAACAGGTGCCAGGTACTACAAATCTTCTCAGCCAAAGGGATAGAAACCCGGCCAGATGACCTTCATCAGATAAAGCCCGGCCACCTTGCTTTATGTAGGTCTCTAACCTATCACCAGCTTTATAGGTGCCTTCATCTTCTTCGATTATGATGTCATCATGGGTGGTCTCCCGGATTAATTTGTCAATTTCGGCTTGACTCAGAGGTTTAAAACGATCAATATATTGTTCGGTCTTCTTCTTCTTCTGAGTTTCTTCGGTGCGGCCTTGGAATAAGTAGGCCATCCGCTTCGAAGAGTAGCAGCCTGAATCTATATCTTTTGCCTTATAAAAGGCCTTACAGATACTATAGTGGCACATTAATTCTTCGAATACATGAAGAATTAGCGGGTTGGCGTCAGAAATCTTGTTCATTCCATCAATAAACGGGATATATTCCTCATATGGCAGATCTCCTGTCGGCAGCTGAGAAATATACGCCATTTCGTGGAGAGCGAATCCCATCTTGCCTCTCGAAGTCATAAAAGTTCCGGTGCGGTAGTTGTACCTTTCTGTTAGTGCCAGAAACAAGTCTGGGTTCGGCCTAAAACCATAAGCAGTGCACTTGATGGCATCGTACAGGCCTATCACCATCAACTGTTCTCCATAATCTCTCAGAATCCATCTCACGAGAGCAGTCCATCAGGTATTCTCTGGGTTCACGAGACCAGTGAGTCTCATGGACTGTTTCGGATAGACAGCATTTTCTAGCTGTGCAAATTCATTCGCGAATATCGGGACTCTAACCGGCATCAGAAGTACAGAGTCCTCAGGAGGAATTATGGCTGGCAATAATCCTCGTACGACTGAAATATGCGGTTCAGTACCACTGCGAAATCTTCCCTGGCTGTACCCTATCCATCCAGATTTTGCTTGACGGGTTGGAGTAATATCCTATTTCATGTGCCTTTGGTGACTCGCATGGAATAAGCGAGCTATGTTAATACCCTTAGACAATCCAGTCAAGTACATCGGCTGAGTCTCATCACCATCCCGGTAATACGAGTATGACACTTTATCGGAGGCTGGCTGGAAGCTTCTGTCAATAGCGTCCCCGAATAGAAATGCCGATTTTGAGTGGGTAACACTGTCCACACTCTGCAGTGGTTGACCACTTATCAGACTCAGCAGGGTTTCGCTCTCTTGATTTTTCAGAATGGCTATTCTCATGGAAGGTTCATCAAACTGTGGAAAGTGGACATGGGATAGGTCACTCTTATAATTGCTCCCTGCACATCCTTCAAACTGCGCTTCTTGGGCCAGAATATCCACTACAAAGGAAAAATAAGAGGTTAAAAATCCTTAACTCTAAAAAAATACAAAGGGATGACAAGTTCAAAGATCAACTTACGCTCAGTTTATCCTAAACGAATGTCAGACTCAACGGTTAACCTACGCTCAGTCTATCCTAAGCGTATGACAGATTCTAAGTTCAATCTACGCTCAGCTACATGTATGTCTAACCAAAGCAAGCAGTCGTATGGAATTTTCCAAAGAGCAGCGTATGGTTAGCAAGATGTTCATCACAAATACGTTAACAAGAGAGTCAGCGTATCTCAACGAGACGACTTGACATAGCGTATTCCTTCAGATCAGCGTATTTTAACATTTCTATCAAAGATACGCGTATCTTACAGAAATACGCTCAAAACATATTTTTCGTATAGACGAAAAACATGGAATACGACTAAACCCTAAAGAGGGAAGTGTATTTTCTGACGTATTGACCCTAAAAAGGGGATACGTTTTCTGATTTTGTCCTAACTAGAGCCCTAAAAAGGGATGGTTACTGTTCATCGTCCCCATCCTCACCGTATAGGGGTTTCAACGGAAGTTCGCTCCGTGAAAGACGCTGCTCGGCGGTTCTCCTAGTGGTTGCAGCGGCGGCGGCGGGTCGAGACGGCTCTGTAGGAGCCTTGCCTTTCCCCTTCGCGGTAGCGTCGAGCTTGGGTACCATTGACGAAGATTAGGTTGGAGAAGAAGAAGGCTTAAGCTCTGGATTCTCTCTTTCGAAGACGAAGGCAAAAGTAAAGAAAGGAATTAAGTTCTTAAAGGCCTATTTATAGAAGAAAGAGAAGCCCAAATGGCAGCCGTTTTCAAATGCAGAATCCCTAGAGATATGTACTGATATCGAGGAAATAACAAACTCGTGCCAGCGTGTTAGGACTTATTCCCACTTTGAGTTCAAAGTAATTTCGAACTTTCGAAAATCATAAAGTTTGAAAACTTTGAAGGGGGGCTTGTAGGGTGTGAAAAATTCTGACACGCTGACATAAGACCAAGTCAGCCAAAGGCTATAAGCTCAGCTAAAGGCCATACGCTCAGTACAAAAGTCATACGCTCAGTAAATATTTTATTATTTCTCGACTGACAGCACAGCATACGCTCAGTGGGGAATGAATCTGACACTTCGTCTTTCGTGCAAAAAAACAGGTGTCTTAGGAGAATTAACCGTCGTATAGATTTTCGAGAGTTGATTTTATCTTTTACGAGGACAGCTCATTAGCCATCATGAATGCACAGCCATCATTACTGTCATTTCTGACAGTCTATCAGCCGTCATATCCGCAACACGACGCTCGAGAGATATTTGTCAGTTATTGGAAGATATGGCATATTCGAGAAGATTGAGGACAGCCACGTGTCTACTTCTCCAGTTATATGACTCCTCATCAAGACCGTGTATGTACTTCATACGACTCCTCATCAAGGCAGCGTATGGACTTCATACGACTCCTCATCAAGACAGCGTATGTACTCCATACGACTCCTCATCAAGTGAGCGTATATACTCCATATGACTCCTTGCTATCTAAGTCAGCGTATGCAAGACATACGTATCCAAAAGACAGCGTATGGACTCTATACGACTCCTCTTCAAACAAGACAGCGTATGCTTGTCATACTTCTCCAAAAGACAGCGTATCAAAGCAAATGCATTTCAGAATGACTTCAAATGTACAGTCAACACACGTTCTCATGTGTCCTGTATTCGGTTACCCACTCATTCAGAAGTTATGCAACATGGCATTCATGCCATCAATCTCTCTTGGATATACTCCACTACTCTCAACCGCACTCCAACGTGTCTCCACCAAAATTTGCCACGCGTCCCTGCAGTTATGCACACGTCAAGTAACTGACTGAGCGTATGCCCAGAGCAGTTATCCAGAACTCTATAAAAGAGAGTTTCTCCACCTTCAACAGACACCACATTCAATTCAGAGAGAACAGAGAGATTGGCCAGTTGCTGTCCAAGTTCTTCGAGGTCCGAGCCTTCTTCATCGCATCGTCCAAGGGATAAAGTGATCGTTTTCTAGATCAGATTCCTACATTTGTAATTTTTTCAGAAACACAATAAATAAATAGAATTTATTTATGGAAAACAAAGGAGAAGGGAAAGGTTTGTTATGACGAAGGTTGATAACAAGATGCTCAGAAGAGGTGAGCTCCCTTTGTTCATTTTCTATAGCAGGAGGCTATTTGTTATGAGAGGAAAGATGTATGGTCAATGTCTGAGAAGAAGAGGGACAAATAGTACGTCCTTTGACGGGGATCATGAGAACATCTTTTGAAGTATGTTTCTGATCTTCCTCACTATCCATTGCCAATACAACTTTTATGAACTCCTATTTGTACATCGGAGAGTCTGTAAAATACATTTCAACCCCCCTGAAAGGATTTAAATCAGCTACTTCCTTTTGGACTTCTCCATTGGCATCCATATATTTGAAGCATTGATGTAAAGTGGATGGTACGATGTTATGCTCATGTAGAAAGGGTCTTTCCAGCAAAGCATTGTAAGAGCCGTGATTGTCGATCACATAGAAAGTAACCTTTGTATGAAGATTGCCTATTTGAACTTTCAGGCGAATCTTTTCCAAAGGTTCACTTCTCCCAGAATTGAATCCCAAGATTGTCGAAAGATTATGTACGAGAATCTTCAATGCATCTAGTAGAGTCTTTGGCATGATGCTGAGCGCAGACCCAGGATCGATCAGGATACGATCAACCTTCATGGTATCAACATATCCCGTGAAGTAGAGGGGTCGATCATGACGATTATCTTCCAACAACATATCATCTTGTGTAAAGGTGATGTTTGGCATTAGTTTCATCATACTATGACAATGAAAGCATGTTATAGGCTCATCCTCTGGTTTTTTGAGAAGTGTTAGACAAGTATCAGCTTGCGTTAAAGATTCAATAAATATTTTTTGAGTCTCCCTCGAAAGATAGAGTAGCTCAAAAATTGACAATCTTGCTGGAGTATTGGCTAGTTGAGCCAGTATATCAAAGTTATACGACTTCTCAAGTCCCAAAGTTGGAGTTTTCTTCAATACTTTATCGAAATGGACAAGCTATTTTCCTTTGTCGGCTGTCGTCAGTTTGGAAAGAGTTACCTCTATCGGGGGTGATGAAGTTGATGGATTATTGTCAGCAGGAGAGGATGATGCTCGAGGAGCCTCCAAAGCTGGAGCAGGGTTTTTTTGACCTTCTGAATAGTCTCTTAGGTAAGATTTTTCAGACCTGGTACCAGTCAAGACTTCTTCCTCGGATACAGGCTCAATGGACACCATATTGCAGTTCTTTGCCTGGATCTTGTTTTTGGAAGATTTTTTAAGCAAGATGGAGAGTTTGCCCAGTAACCCAAACCAACCCGAGATTGGTTGTGAGAAAGACATAGAAAAAGAGGTACATGAGACCCCTTTCCATGATTCAAACCAGAGGCCTCTTGTAGATCATATCCTATCTTTGTCATGAGTTTACGAGATTATGGACTATACAGATGGAAAGCTGGTTGGTATTTCATTTCTGATTTTGACAATGTTGTCTTATCAGTGGAAGAAGAAGAAGGATTATCTGCTGCCGGGATGAAGGTAGCAGTTAGAGGTGGAAGACAATGCTCACCAAATGAAATCATATGACATGATTTATTTTTAGTGGCCTTCTTGGACTTGGTGGAAGAAGATGGTGTTTCAAAGTTCGCCACTAAATCTGGATGGATCCATATGATCTCCCCTTTATCGGTAGACAGAGGAACAAGACCATTTGTTCGTACAGGTAGAAGATTAACAATTTCTAGAGTAGTTCTCGGAATGGGGATAACGCCATCCTACACAAGTTGAGCTGGAAAATCTCCAAACTGTAAAGAGACAACATTAGCCGTTATAGTTTTCTCGTCTTGCTTAAGAGTGATTGTACCGGAATTGACCATCTCTTGAATTTTACCCTTGAGCACATAGCATGCTCGAGTTGGATGTCCAATAAACCTGTGGTAAACACAATATTTAGGATGGTCAGTCTTACCAACTTTATCAGGCCGTTTGGGCTCTGGCAATTAGAGTTTATTGCTCTTGATGAGGCAATCAAAGATACTCATGATATCATCTTCATCGAAAGAGTATTCTTCTTTTGGACGAGGTGCCCGTTGTGGTGGTGCTGAAGAGGTAGATGTTGGATGATTTACATTGATGGCCAGGGCTTCTTTGCCTTTGAGGTTAATGGCCAAAGTTTCTTTGCTCTTACGATTGTTCTGACGGCCATTATTATTTGGTGTAGTACGTTCATCTTTTTTAAGATTAGGCATTTGAATGCCTAATTGCTTGAATTTGTCAGCGCTCTCTTCTGCGGCTTTGGCATTCATTATGAAAGAAGGCCAATCCTGGAACTGTGTTGATCATGTCCACATGCTAATTATAGGCAACAAGTTTGATTTGCAAGTGTCTATAGTTAAAGCATCTAGAGTTCCGAGAGGCATTTTGAGTGCTTCACGACAAAACCGTTTAATGAAATATTCAGTCATTTCATTATGTCGTTGTTTGATTTTGATGAGAGCAGACATAGTTATGTCGTTGGTTCCCTCATAAAATCGTTCCAAGAATATTTGTTTGAAGCCAGCGAAAGAGGTTATATACCCATCTGGTAAACTACGATACCAGTCATATGCTGCACTAGCTAAACAACTAACAAATACTCTAGTAAGAAGAGCATCATTTGGTTGAAGGTGATCAGTCATTACTTCAAAGTGATTGAGATATTGACTTGGAGACGTGCTGCCATCAAACAGCATAATAGTAGGGGGTTTATATTTAGGAGGAAATTGGACCTCTTTCTATTCTATGGGATAGGGCTATTTGATCCCAAGCTTCTGCAGGCCATCCTTCTGTTTAAAATCTTCAAATTAAGTACGTAAAAGTTTTACGGCCTCATTGGTATCTCATGTTGATTGCGGGGTAGTGGATTGATTCAATGTGTTAGGAGGGGGTACCACCACCCTCTGCACCAGATTGACTTGGAATAGCCTGCGCAGAAATGGAAGCAGTGTGAGGAGATTGTACCCCCAGATCAATATTGGTGGGAACTGATGTTGTCACAGGTTCTTGAGTCAGAATCAGATTTGCGACTGGTGGAACTGTATGTTGTGCCATAATCACAGCATGCATGCCTGCCATCATCTCAGCCATGTTCTTTAAACTATCCTCCAATACAGCAATTCTCTGCTCTTGACTGGAGGAAGTAGAGGTATCTTGATCTTCTGTGACGGCATAAGCAATCACTTCTCTAGCCTTTGAAGACGAGCTAGTGGAAAGGATGGTCCTTTCAGAACTTTTACTGTCAGCATCAAAGTCACATAAAGAACTACCATCAGAATAAGTGATAGGGATATCTTTTTTGACTAAAGGGATATTGGTTTGAATCAAGAAGATTCCTTTGACCGATTGTGTCTCGACTTCTTGATCTAGTATATTGGTATACTCCTTCACCAGATTCATGAATTCGATCTAAGTATTGCTGACTAGGATTACGGGATGCATTACATCTTGGACGTTTTCCACCCCCAGTGCTTCGAGATGTCATGTTGACAAGAGCAAAGAGTAATTCATCTTCATCCACTAGGATTGGTTCAGGAGTCTGAACATAATTCGAATGGTCAAGGACGGACCGCTTGGCTGACTGACAGCAGCATTTGATGACAACTTCATGATGGTGGTTGCAATGATGTTCTTGTTGTTGGACCACCGCTGGACGGGATGGATTTGCAACCTTCCGCTTATGTATTAAAAGTTCACGGAGGTCACTAACAGGATGAGAAGAAGTTGTAGGAACGTAGTCCTTGATGATATCCGGGACATGGTTCATGTTCCTAAGGTGTCCTGTACCTTAAGTGTACAAGGACGTGCTAAGCTGGTTAGCATAAGTCACAGGATCTTTCACCTCAGCATTCTTTCTCTGGTGCAAGTTAGCAACTGGTGCGGGTTGCGCTTGATGCATCTTGTGATTTCCCGAGGTTGAGCCTAATTGGCACCTATTGATATAGGTGTGCAAGTCTGACAGAGGAGCTGCTTGTGTATCTATTTGAGATACTAGTAGTTTACCTCGTCGGGATCTTGAAATATATAAGGTTGGTAGATCCTGCCCTGATCTCCTTGGGGTAGGCATAATGCCCTTTTGCATGGAAGGTTTATTTTGAATAGAACCCATCTTCCCGACAGAGATTTGGTTGTCTCTGTTAAGGAGAGCAGTATTTTCCACCCAGTCAACGACTCGAGCAGAATAAGGAAAAACTAAAGAGCGTTTTTCTTGATTTAGTGATTTCTCACTAAACTTTTGGTTTGGTGGCAAAGAAGGAGTCACTAAACAGTGCTTCTCTTTACGTTATGCTAGTACAGAAGTTTGTGCAGGTTGCACCAGGGCATAAACATGTGCAAGTTGCACCGGAGAAGGAACATGCGCAAGTTGTGCCGGAGAAGGAACATGCACAAGTTGTGCCAGAAAAGAAAAGGACCGAGGGCGCTTTCCTTTGTTTTGAACAGCAGTGTGTCGAGACAGAGTCTCCTTCGATTTCAGAGTCGGAGAAGTAGAGGGATTAGCCAAAAGGTTGTTTTCCTTAAGTTGCGCCAAAGCATTGATGGGCACAAGTTGCACAGAAGCAGAAATAGGTACAGGTTGTGCCAGATAAGAGAAGGCCAAGGTGCACTTTCCCTTATTTTGGACAACAGTGTGTCGAGACAGAGTCTCCTTCGATTTTAGAAACGGAGAAGTAGAGGGATTAGCCAAAAGGCTGTTTTTCTTAGGTTGCGCAGAAGCAGTGATAGGCGCAAGTTGTACAGAGGCAGGAGATTATACCACCGAGGACTTAGGAGTCCAAATAGAACGCGTCTTGCTCTTAACAGTGGTAGCAGTACGCTTGGCACCCCCGACATTAATCATGGTCTCGTAGGCTGTCTGGTCGACTTGAACAACCAGGGTCTTCTGCGTCTTGCCGATTAACGCGGTATCACATTGAGTTGTCACTTTCTCGTCGGAGAAGAAAGTCGTCCCTAGCAAAGCCGCCATTTTGTTTGCAAAGAAGAAAAGTTTTATTACAAACTAAAAAAAGAGTACATGAGTACAATTGATTTCTGGGAAAGTACAACTATAGAAATTTGATCAGAAGACGATCACTTTATGTCACGCCCCGCTCCCGTAGGAGCGATCGTCCTCGCTAAGGCGTGATGCCACACGAGCCTAGATTTGCGCTCGTGCAAGGCGGGTTCCATAACGGCCGATTTCAGCGGCTGCGACGGGGTCGTCGCACAGAAGTCACAAGCAGAGACATTGAACACGCAGCAGAAATTTAGAACAAACACAAGTTATACAAAGAAGCTCTTTATTGATATTAAAACAACGATTACATTGGGGACGCAAGGCCAAGAT
The DNA here is from genome assembly GCA_029216955.1 of Iris pallida. Lineage (NCBI taxonomy): Eukaryota > Viridiplantae > Streptophyta > Magnoliopsida > Asparagales > Iridaceae > Iris > Iris pallida. Next base: position 6,949,371 of record JANAVB010031216.1, on the reverse strand, counting down.
TACAAATACTCAAGCTCACTCATCTCACATTACAAGTCACTCAGCTCTCTCTCATCTCTCAATTATAAGTCTTGAGCCAACGGAAGCTTCGGAAGCCGACGTCCATACATTATGTTCCGTATAAGTCTTTACTCTATACGGCCGCATGCTTCGAATCGCCAAGGAACTCCGTGCCTCGACGCATCCAAGCGAGCTCCACGCTATGAGCTTCTACCTGTGCCTGCACATAAAAACTATGTGGGTGTCAGTACTCAACTGTACTGGTGGAATGAGCTCCTTGCCCACCCATACAAAACCAACACGTTTGATTTACTTTGTGCAATATAGTCACTTCTTATCAATTGTCTTTCTAGTCTTGCCTTAGGATTATTTTAGGACCGACGCCTTGGCCTATTTTGTGCCTCAATACCATCCCGTGCTTGCAACAACAACGTTAACCCATACCTTGCCTCTAGACCCTTTTTGTGCCAACAACGTTAACCAATCAAGTCGTGTTTGCCTTTCGGCCCAAAATCATAGACGCGACTAGATGAGACTCCATTTTCGTGTGACCGTGCTACCTCCTTCATTGTGCCGTGCCTCGCCACTCAATGTGACTTAACCATGTCGCCGCCTCGCAGCCCTTGCTATTTTTATCCCCAACTGACCCAATCAAGACTTCTGAACTTGTGTCGACCGACTTTGCCTTGCGACGGTTCCTGACTTAGACTCCAGACAATTCAGATCCAACAAATACAACTTATATGCCAAGACTTACGACTCGACGCCACACCCCTGTGCCAAGCATGTCGCCTATATTGAAGTTACATCTTAGGCCCCAAACATCATGTTCTAACTTGTATACACCTTCGACTCGACTCAATTCCAAAGGCATACGCGCGGATATCCGCTATTTTGTCGACATCTATATGAACATGGGTCACTGGCATCACAAGCCATCCTGGACTATAGCTGGCGTATAGGATGGTTCGGTCACCGCAAGTAGCTAGCCCCGATGAGCGTCCACCGAATACCTGTTGCCTCTACCTGGCACAGCTATACCTGTTTCCTCCTAGGCCGGATCGGTCCTGAGGCCCCAGGTTGTCGATCCGAAGAAACCCTTTCTTTCTTGTACAAGTTGTCCTTGATCATGCAAGACTCGATACAAACTGACGTCTCACACAGTCATTCCTCTTCCAATGTTACTATCTCTGTCAAAACCAAATTCAAGACTTCTATCCTTGAGACTATTCGACGACCCACGGTAAGCATTCTTTCCTTTAGACCCCTTGACGACCCACGGTCGGAAGCATTCTTTCCTTGTTACCCTATCATTTGGTTCAACTCATGAACGCCTATTTGATAGTCCTTTCTCAAAAATCACTTTGAATCAATTGTAGTCCTTGTATTAAACACTAAGTCCGTGCGTCGTGCCTTAAGCCAATCGTGCTTTACGTGACACTCCTGCCCAAGTCGACGGGCCTTGAGATCATGGGACTACTTAACTTTGACAAACCGCGAAAGAACGGGACGGTACTTGTAATGTCTTAGGTCGACCGGCATAACTCTGCCTAACTTAACTTTACGACAACTTAACGAGCAAAGGCTACGTCAAGCTTTGCCTTAACGGATCGTACCGTGCACGTATCCAACTTGAACGACCAAGTCACTCGGGTGCCTAGACTTAGGTCACAAGCCGTTCAACGTAACTTAACTCATGGGCAAGCCAAGGCTATGCCAAGCCTTGGACGACGGGACCGTGCATGCTTTATGAAGCATTCATACGGGCGACGCCTATGACTTAGGCTACGATCATAACTTCGCCTACTCAACCAACTTTCCTTCTCCCAATCCATGTGACGAAAGATCGAGTGTCATTTTCGAAGCACGCCGTGCACCAACTCAAAGCCGACCGTTGGACCTTTCCATATTCTAACTCAATTCGACCCGTCAGGATTATTCCCTTTAGCTATGTGAATTCGTCTTTTTTATTATCAAGCCTACTTGTGCAAGTTGAAAACATGCGATTTATTACGTGAAGGCAAAGATGAGACGAGTTCACCGAAACTATCCCACCTGAGTGAACGGTCATCTCGACCGAGCGATGTCTCCGAGTAGCCGTTGTAAGGCTAAGTCCGAACGCCGTCGACGTTTCGATTCCTCTGATTGACTGAGCGGGACGGGACACTACATCATACACCACTGAGAAAAAGTTTCTTCCTCGAAACTAACTGAGTACACTTATTTATTGACTTATCACTCGAACGTTCAACGACTCTCGCACCCATTTCTCCTATGCATTCCTCAAATCCGAGCCACGCTCGTGCTACTCTCAATCTTTTCTTCAAAACTCATGATCTCGAACTCCTCGATACTTTTCCGTTCCTCAAGTCTCACTTGATTCAACGTATCACTTAGTTGGATCGTGCACATATTTTAGGCGTCCCCAAAATATATATATTTCAGCCAAACCTCGTGATAGAGAATCCACCATCACCACTCGAGTCGGATCGCACACATATTCGAGCGTCCCTGATATACGTACATGTCAACCGAGCTCGCGAGTGGTGCCTCCACAATTTCTATCGCTCCGCACCGAAACGTCTACCTAACCGCTAAGCTATGTCTTTTCGTCAGTATTGGAATCATAGTTCCCAAACAACAATATCAACACTGACCCCATCCTAAGGTCAAACCAAGTTGATAGTATGAGATTTTCTACCCAAGCTCGCATCACTCTGATTTCTAAACTTCGAGCATAGATTGCCTACACATATCCAAACTTTTGTCGTACGGGGTCTGAGTCATTCAGCAAAGCCATCTTACGACAACTTATGTTCAACCAATTGCAAGACATCACAATATCGCTCGCTCAACTAACCATCTTCGCATAGTCTATCTCTTCAAACACGTTCGACATAATCTGCCTATCAATCCTTCCAATTCAAGCATACTATGATACAACTTATCGCTAAACCCAAATTTTACATTTTATATTCCCTAAATCATTCATCCCAATTCACGTAATCGGTCATGAGGTCGTCTAGCTTAACAATAGGTACAACTCAACAACTGGCACCATTGACTAGGTCTTCTGTGCTGTACTGTTTAATCCCCGTGCCATACAGAGATTTGTGTGAACCAGCTGTCAGCATTAATTACATGCTGACAAAATCTCCTCGAGTGCCGCGTTGCGCGGGATTCAAACGAATTTTCCTTAATCTTCGTGCTGTCAGTTGTCAGGAAATGATGATACTGTTACAGCTTCTCGAGGAAGTACGACATGTATCGCTCGTACAACCTGACTCCAGCGCAACCTGGCGTTGGCGCAACCAGATGGTACGCAACTTGATAATCCAGCACAACATAATATTTTGGCACCATAAGATGATTGAACACTTTAATGGGTGGCGTATCTTGATTTTTAGTCTCTACAGGGATGAAGCGGAAGGTAGCACGCTTCGTAGCCAGATATTTAGTCTGTCAGCAGGTTAAGGCAGAGAGGCAGAGGCCAGGAGGACTGTTACAGCTATTGCCCATTCTGGAGTGAAAGTGGGAAAATATTACGATGGACTTTGTTTCAGGATTGCCACGTACACCAGGAGAAAAATACGCGATTTGGGTCATCGTAGTTAGGTTGACTAAATCGGCCCATTTTTTGCCATTCAAAGTAGATTTGTCTACAGAGAAGTTAGCAGCGATGTACGTGCGTCAGATTGTCAGACTTCATGGAGTTCCGGTGAGCATTGTCTCGGATCGAGATAGTTACTTTACTTCCCATTTCTGGTAGAGTCTGCATATTAGTTTGGGTACTCAGCTCAAGTTTAGTACTGCATATCACCCTCAGATGGACGGACAGTCAGAAAGGACTATTCAGACACTCGAGGATATGCTGCGGACTTGTGTCCTAGATTTTGGAGGTTCCTAGGAGGACTATTTGCATTTGGTAGAGTTTGCATACAACAACAGTTTCCAGGCCAGCATTGGGATGTTACCATTCGAGGCGTTGCACGGGCATAGATGTCGTACTCCCTTGTCATGGGATGACGTTGGAGAGCGAGCTTTATTGGGACCTGGGATGGTTGTTGACATAGCTGAGAAGGTGAAGCTCATCAGAGATCGACTTCGCGTGGCGCAGGACAGACAGCGGCATTGGACCGATAGCCACCGAAGACCTTTACAGTTTGAGGTACATCTTAGACTGAGGATTAGGATTTTGTTGGTTTTATGATTTTTTTGCTTGATCATGTGATTGTTTTAGTTAAGCTTGAGACCAAGTTTGTGCTAGGTTGGAGATCTGGTGTTCCTGAGGATATCCCCGACGTGTGGCACTATTCGCTTTGGTGGAGGTGGAAAGCTAAGTCCGTGCTTCATCGGACCTTTCGTCATCAGCAGAAGGGTCGGTGATGTGTCATACAGACTGGACTTGCCCCCTGCATTAGAGGGAGTCCACAATATATTTCACATGTTGCAGTTGAGACGGTATGTGGCAGATCCCAGCCATGTACTGGATCATTCTGATATCGTGGTGGGCCCTACTCTTAGTTATCCAGAAGAGCCTGTAGAGATTCTGGATCGACGGAAGAAGGTGCTGAGGAACCAAACGATACCCTTGGTTCGTGTATCTTGGAGGCACCACTCTCCAGGTGAGTCTACCTGGGATATGGAGGATGAGATGCGCGAGCAATACCCTTATCTTTTTCAGCCTTGAGGTATGATTTTTCTATCCTTTTTATCTGTTCAGTTTTGTCTTTGATTTCGAGGACGAAATTTTTTTAAGGAGGGTAGATTTGTCACATCCATTTTTCTAATTTGAGGATATTTTGGTGATTGTAAATTTTTTTGATTATTTTAATATATTATATTATTGGTATTGTGATTTTTGGCCTTTTGATAGTATTGCCTTGGTGCAACCTAGCCTAGTGTCTCACCATGACTTAGTGACTTAGTTAGCATGATTAGTTAGTGTTAGTAATCTTATTCTAGTTAGTTTCAAGTTAGAATCTAATTAGCAAGTTTTGATTAGAGGCTAGTTAGACCTATTGGTTAAGTGATTCATTTTAACTCGTAGAGAAGCCCTAGCCATTAGATCTTGAAACCCTAGCCCAATCTCATAGGTGGTCGGTCAAGTAAGGTCCAGGAGCCCCTATTTAATCTCTCTTATTGAGCACTTGCCTTCTTTTTCATTCATTCTGGCAAAGACCTAGGTTTGTGCTCCTTCTCATTTCTTTCTATTTTTTTCATTTCTCTTCCTTTTTAATCCTAGTCTTTTGCATTGTGTTATAATTCATGTTTATGGGTTGTTGGTGGTGAGCAATCTCAGTTTTGGAGAGCATTAGAGTTTTGGAGTTGCAAGAAGGATCTTCATTTTGGAGCTTTCATTGGGATTCACCCTCAATAGGTAAATCTCTTCAAATCCCTTCAAATCTATGATTTCTTTCCATAGATGCATCCATCTAGGTGTTCCCTAACTGTAGGTGTAGTTTGGTAGGAATTAGAATTGGTTGGGTGTCCGTATCGGACGCGTATCAGTATTTTTGCATATATGTTTGATGAAATGCCTCAAAGACGTTTTTATTCGTATTTTTAAAAAATATTTGAACAGATTTTTAGATCTATATGTTGCTTATGGATTTGTGTCGCACTGAGGTGAATTTCGTGATGTGTTCATATCTAAATTGGACACGAACACGCTCGCACACGAGCCGTGCCTCTGTTCTAATGTTCGAGGCATGCAGCAAATACGACATGCGACGAGACGTGATGAAACTCAAGGGACACGTTGGGGCAATGTCTGCGAACGTGTCCTTCAAGTTTCAAGGTGTCTCGTGTCGTGTCGGACACGAAATCCCATGTGCACTAGTTTTGTACAGAGAATGAACGCACGTGATATCACATCTGATATGCGTGTCGTATCACGCGTACACGTGTCGAACGTGTCTCGTGTTGTGTCGTGTGTGTAGGCCTATACATGGGCTACACATGGACACGAGCACGAGACATGCCGTGCCTCGTGTCGTGTCTACGAGTTCGTGGACTCGCCGCATGAGACAGTCTGTATGTGTATGTATTGGTATTTTTGATGGTTTGGACACTTCATTGTAGAAGCATGGAAAAAAGGATATTGTTTTTAGTCCCACATCGAAAAGGAGAAGAAGAAAGGGGCTCATTCCATTCTATATAGAGCCCCCTTGCCTCCTTTGAAAAGGGCACCAAAATAAATAAATAAAAGAGAATCACTCGCTGTCATTGCGAGAATAAGTTGGGTTCTGAGTACTATACGCCTTCACGGGCTAGTATGAAGAAATCCAAGGCGGCACAAGCCATGCGCTTCAAACGTGCTATGCCAACAGTAAAGCAGAGATGCGCGCACAAAATCATGCGCGCTACCGATGATAAATTGTACAGAATCGACTCAGGTGCATTTACACCAGATATGAGCCGACTCTTAAAGTCCTCTTCCCACTTGGGTGCAATTCTTGCGCTTGAACCAAGTCAGGGGAGGGAATCTCTTGCGGGCCAGACCCCATGCGGTCCATTGAGAATGTCGAAGCTTCCAATTTGGACTCTTCCTACTACGCACCTTCGGGTGCTAAGTCGAAGAAGTCTAGGGCCATATCGCATATTTTATACACGGCCTAGTCATAGCTCGTCCTGTCTCGCAGTGCTTTACTAGCCTCAGATCATGGAGCAAATATGATGGTCCCAAAAGTCTATCTACAACGATCGAGAGCAAGTGCTTTACTAGCCTCAGATCAAGGAGCAAAATGGACTCGAGCCGCAGAAACAAGTAGACTCATGTGGCCAAGTGGACTCGCGCCGCAGAAGGAATGCTCCTAAAAATCCCATACGACCGAGAGAAACCAAGCCGCGGAAGGAAGGCACTCGAAGACCCCATGCGGCTAGGTAGACCCGAGCCACAGAATCAAGGCTCTCGAAGATCCCATGCGGCCAGGTTGACTCGAGCCACAGAAGCAAGGCTCTCGAAGACCCCATGCGGCCAAGTGAAATCGAGCCGCAGAAGCAAGACTCTTGGAGACCCCATGCGGCCAAGTGGACTTGAGCCACAGGAGAAAGACTCTTGAGACTTCATGCGGCCAAGATGATCCGAGCCGTAGAAAGAAGTCTCTTAAAGACCTCATGTAGCCAAGCCAATTTGAGCCGCAGAAGGAAGACTCTTCAGACTTCATGCGGCCAAGATGATCTGAGCCGCAGAAGGAAGTCTCTTGAAGACCTCATGCGGCCAAGCCAATTCGAGCCGAAGAAGGAAGACTCTTGAGACCTCATGCGGCCAAGCTGATCCAGGCCACAGAAGAAAGACTCTTGGTACCGCATGCAGCCAAGTTGATCCGGGCCGCAGAAGATTGATTTCACTCTGTTATGCGGGGGCACATGGCAATTTGACCAAGTCTCAACCACCAAGATTTTCTCCAACAAAAAAATCTCAACAAACCACTAGCTGGCAGCCAAAGAGCGAGTCTTCATCTGTTGTTGCAATCACGTGGCCACGTGGCCATCCATGCGGCTCAAAATATCTTTCATCCCGAAATTATATAAATAGCAGGGTACCACACCCATGCAGATGGTTGACAATCCAAGGCTAGTAACCCACGAAGGGCAATTTCTTCGAGAACAAGGAGCACGTCAGATAGTCCAAGGAGTAAGACAGAGTTGCTACACTTTTCCGAGCCTCTATCGTCAACCTCCAGAATCAAAACTAAACAATTGTACTTAGATTGTTTCCTAGGCTTTCTTTTTAGGCTTTCTCTTATACAAGCGAGTTTGCAATCAAGTTCAATTGATCTGTAATTTTTTTGTGCTTGATAATTAATGGCAAAAACAACGGCGACTCTGCTGGGGACATTCTTCTCCTCTGATGAGAAGTTGGTGACGCAATATAACGCGTCCAAGCTCGGCTCCACGAAGCAAATGCTCGTGGTTCGATTTGACCAACGTGCCTTCGAAGTAATGCTCTCTGAAGGGAGCGCCAGCCCATCGCAGAAGCGAGCCAACCCAAAGAGAGCCCACAGCATGTCGAAGCACAAAACTTTTGCCTCCGACCAGGTTCTCGAAGAAGCTCCTTCTGTGGCCCAAGACAGTCATCAAGACTCTTCTACGGCCTTGCTTCCGACTGCAGGTAACCTCACTGTCCCCAAATCCAGCAAAGAAAAATACTACGATGCTGAGTTTTTGGGGGCACAAGAGAAACCCATGTGGACGAGGAAGAGGCTGCATAAGAGAGATAGACAGATGACTCATGCGGCAGCCAACCTTGACCGCAGACAGATCGCCCATGTGGCAGCCAACTCTGGCCGCAGGCAGATCGCCCTTGCGGCAGCCAAGTGTGGCCGCAGGCAGATGGCCCATACGACAGCCAGTCCTGGCCGTAGACAGAGTGTCTCATGCGGCCCTGTCAGAAGCTCTGTGTTCGACTGTCTCTCATATGGGCCCGACTCCATACGGCACATTAAGAATATAGGATTTATCAATCTGTACACTTTTTACTATGCGCCTTCAGATGATAAGTCAAAGAAGACTTGGTCAGTGCCGGACCAACAAGCCCAGTTAACTGTCCAAGTTGCTGACTGTCAGCGGGCACCGTTAACTGTTATACGGGCTCCTGATAGAAAGTTGTACAGAACCACCCACGTCCAGTCCCCCAGGTCTAACGGACAGGGTGGCTCTCAAAATTCTTCCTCCAACGATCGAGAGCAAGTGCTTTTACTAGCCTCAGATCTGGGAGTAAACATGATATCTATGCACCCGTGTGCTCGGGATACCCGAGTCCACAAATTGGATGCAAAGGTAGATCAGCCTGCTATCGACTTGCGTGAGGTGATTACTCACAAACTCAAGGAGAAGGAAGCAACCTTGGCATGCGATGAGGCCCTCTCGGGACGTTGTTACACGCAAGTCATTATCAACTGCTGCTGTGACAAGTCGGCCGTACCTGAAGATCGGCAGTCCGTTTTTCAACGACTGCAGTAGCCAGCACCTTTCCAACAACCACTTCAGAAACATGTACAAATTCTGAGAGACGAGGAATTCCCTGTCGCCTCCTGTAATTCAACCTGGAAGGTTCTTCCTGACAAAGGAGGAAAAAAGACAGGCTCTTCCAGCCCAGCAATCTCCGCCAGCATTGCAAGGAAACTCTCGTTTGGAGGATTGCCACCGACAACCACAGGGGGTGTCTACCTAGGTACTCGATCCAAAAAGAAGCTGCCAACACCTGGGGATGCATCCTTAACCTCCCTGGGGGTAGATGAGGCCGGGGGTAGCAGTCTCCTCAAAGTATGTAATAAGCAGGTGTTCCAAGAGCTAGGGCTGTAAAACGATTCAAACCGTTCACATCTGGCTCATGTTCGGCTCGATCCAAACTCGGTTTAAGCTCGTTTGTGGACTAATCGATACCGAGTTCGACCATAGGTTGTTCGACTCGATCTTGTTCGCAAACAGGCTCGAGCTCGGCTCGGTTTCTCATATTAGGACTTTTTCTATATGTTATGCTTTTTTTAATAGATAGAAATACATTTTGTTTTAGACATTTTACTCATTTTTATGTACTTTATATGATAGTAAATTTTTAATTTAAAGAGCATAAGTAATTCAATAAAAAAAGTCTTTAAAATTTGAGAGAAACAGTGTGATAGTCTATACAACATGTCCTATAAATACTCACTACTAGGGCTGTAAAACGATTCAAACCGTTCGCATTCGGCTCGTGTTCGGTTCAGTCCAAGCTCGGCTCGAATCAAACTCGTTCGATAGTTAAGTCAAACCAAGCTTGAACACACTTTGTTCGAGCTTGTTCGTTCAATTTTTAGCCCTACCAAGAGCATACACAGGGGGTAGCGATCCACTGGAATTATGCAACGGACATGTACGTCCCTGAGGATAACCGCCTTCTCCAAGACGATTTAGCTTCCTGCACAGGGGGTAGCACCCCTTCCGAGTCCGAGGAGGAAGACATTTCGACCTTCCCCGACAATTTCTCGGTATGGGGGTACGACACAGAGAGCACCTCTGCTACGATTCTTTCCACCTCTACCCACGTACGGGCAGTCTTCATGGCCGACAAGGATCATGAAGCGCCTACTGACCGACAACATCTAGAAGTACTTGAAGCCCTGCTCCTGTCCTTGGTCAAGTTAGTAGACGAAATCAAAGCTGCCTTACCGACTCAACCAGTAAGGATGCCTGGACAAACAAGCCTGGGACCCGCAGTCAACGTGGACTCCAACACGACTGCTCCTCCTTTGGATGACAATCCTCTAGGATCCTCCGCTCCTTCAGCTGCAGATGAAGCAAGGGAGGCAAGAAGGAAAGTCTAGGAGCTTCAGGCAATGTTTAATGCCCGAGACTCCTCCCGGGATCTCAGAATACGGCAGTCGTATCCCATTGCGTGGAGAGATGTTCCTTTTCCACCGTGGAATAAGTCGTTTCATATCGATTCATATGACGGGAAGACCTCTGCTAGTCGATACATGACTTATTTTGAGGTCACAACCGACCACTTGTCGCATGGTAACGCCATCCTCATACGATTATTCATCGGAGCATTGGAGGGGATCGTATTAGACTGGTATTGCAACCTTCCTGATAACTGCATCCACTATTTTGACGACCTCAAGCACATGTTCCTAGAAAGGTTCTACGAAGTGGGACATGATGTGACAATATCGTCTCTCATGGACGTCGTTCAGGGGGAGAGGGAGCTGACAAGAAACTATATCGAGCGGTTTTGCCAAAATGCAATGAGATTGCCCCAAGGCAATCCCGAAAGCTCCTTGATTGAAATCTGCCAGAAAAAGTTGCTCCCCGTAATCAGTCTCTGGATGGGTGAAGATCAGTTCAGGGATTGGACGACCTTCATCATAAGCGCCATCAATGCGGAGGCAAAGTTAAAGAAGGCTCCGCCAGTTGGGATTACACATCCCGGATGGAGAGGTCAAAAGCAAATATCCTGGTACTACCTCCAATAACAACAACACTGACGACACCTCCAATAACCGGGACAATAAGGGTAAACAGGCCATGGTCGCCGGTACGACCAAGAAGCCTGAACAAAAGCAGGCGGAGACTCAGTGGCCCCAGGTCAATTACTCATTCGAAGATAGTCATGTCAAGCCTATCTTCGACAGGCGCGAGCCCCGAGCGGCAGAGATGGAGGACCCAAAATACTGCCATTTCTACCGCTATGTTCATCATGCCACTCAAGTCTGCTTTCAATTAAAGCGGTACATCCAGAATCTTATCGACTCCAAAGCTCTGTCGCTAGACTTTGAAGATGTTACCATGGCGGCGAACATGGTGTCAATTCAGTTCGACGACTTCCCTCCAACAAGTACTCAAGACGGGGTAATACCTATCCCCCGGGCAACGATGGAGGTTACTAATCTTTCTCCCGTCCGGGACCAGACGACTGGTATGGTACCTCTTACCATATCACGAGGAGAGATCATGTGGCTGCACCCAGACTTAGTACCGAAGTGACTCAGGCGACATCATCTCCAGCCAACAAGAAGAAGGGCAAGAAGTCCAGAACCTGTCACATAATTTCAACCGAAGCTGAGGAAGCGACGGCCGTTGTTACCCGGTCTGGGGCACAAGTCCAGTCCACTCCGGGTAGTTCAGTTGAAGACCCTCAACCAGCAACGCTGTCCGCCACTGATCTTCCGGGGCATCTCAGCCCCCACCGACAGACAGGTCCAAGCCGAAGGAAACCCGTTTCGACAGACCGCTCCGTAAAGATGCATCATAAGGGCTGGAGAGACCTTACAACTTTGACATATTAGCACAATTGGCTAATACGCCGACAAAGTTATCATTGTACGAGCTCCTAAGGCTCTCCAAGGATCTTCGTGTCGCATTGAGCAAAGCGCTTCAGAATGCTGACACTTACTTAGCCCAGGTCAAACCTACATGGGAAGACTCGTCGACAGATCTCCAGGGCAGCAATAGTGTGGATACAATGCCCAACATCGTATTCACCCCACAGGACATGCTGATCAAGACTAATATGCATGATCGCCCCTTGTACTATATTGGATACATAGGCGACATCAAGGTGGATCAGATGAACATAGATCCTGGATCATCGATAAGCATCATCCCGAAAAGCTTGCTTCAAGTCCTCGACATCCCTATGCACCGGCTAGCAGCGACCAACACCGCTATTAGCGGTTTCAACTCAGGAAGGAGCTATCCCTTAGGAAAGATGTCACGACCCGCACCCACCATGAGGGTACGAGTATGTAATAGTGCCCAGCCTACGTCGCAGTGTCGGCGGTAGAACACTGTTCTAGGTCATGAACTATAACTAACTAACAGGGAATACTCTCCATAAGGAGGCCAACACAGAGGTACAACTCAATTACAATCTAGAGATAGAATATGGCACGATAAAATAGATAAGAAAATCCTCAACTGAGGTACAACAGAAATAAAACAACAAGTCTCAATATCTCAAATTATACAACTCTGAAAATAAGGACAACAACTAAACATGAAAAAGAAATAATCTAGACTATCTAAACTATGCAAGGGTATCATCCTCAGCAGCTGCCTGAACCTCCCCAGGGGTCCAGGTCGTGAGTGTCATCTAGGCAAGCTCCAAAGTAAGGGGTGCAGGGTTCCTCATCATCCTCTGTAAAATTTTCAACAGGTCCAGTCAGGACGGGAGCAAGCACAATACATCTCACGCAGATCATAATAGGTTAGAAAATATAACGTGCAATAGAGTAAGATACATGAAACGCTGAAAGAAGATGTATATAAAAACAGAAGGATATGATAATAGAAAATATCTATATATGATAAGTAAGAACTGTAAGCAACATGTGATTTAGAGTACAATATGGTTATGTAAACGGGTTAGGTTATACAATAAAATAGGACTCCTTTGTACGTGGGTGTACAATGGACATATACAATTTCTTATACAATAGGATTGATCACATAACCATTTCTACTCTCCCTCTCCAATCAATACACAAGGATCCAATTCAGTTACGTTACCTTATACAATGGCTTGTACAATAGAGCTCAATGTGATAATGAGAGTGCAATATGCACAATGAGTGTACAATGATAAGGGTATTCAATAAATATAATATGTTAGTGAAACGCACATCACAATATATATTTAGTGAACACAAAGGAGATAACATCGCAAAAGAAGATCCATATAGTACCAATCCGTGTTACCAACGTGTCAGCATCAAGTAAATTAATCTATGGCAAGAATAGACGTTCTAGCAAGTAAACGGTCAGAGAATGTACTCGCCTGGTATCTGAATGTCTGAAGTAAATATACTGTCCGAGATGAGGTACCTGACTCCTAGTTAGAGCAACACAAGTCAAGATGTATACAGGGGATGATAAATGTAATCTACTATGCATCTGCATGCTGTCTAGGTCAAACTAGACCAAAGTCAACTCTCGGTCAACTCTAGTCAACTAGACTAGTCAAACTAGATCTACTAGGTCAAGTCCTAGCCCAACAAGTCTAATAAGTCTCACTAGGCCTAACCAAGCCTAGTCTAGCAATCACACACCAATCACAAGGCTATACAAGCCATCAATCACACAATTTATATTATATATACAACTCATATATTGTATACAATAGATATACATTTAGGCAATCAACTATACATACATTAGGCATTCATAGGCACATATTAATGAGCTAGTGTGAACATACATGCATATTACTACAAGAAAATAGAGATTTTCCAACGGTTTTTTCTTTCAACGTTTATGGAAACGTCGACTTTTGTATGATACACCAACGTTCTATAATAAACGTTGCAAAATACCAACGTTTGCTCTTAAACGTCGATGATTACCGACGTTTTTTTTCGATGTTTATATTCAAGTCGGCTTAGGTAAGCAAATACTGACATTTTATATTAAACGTTAGAAAATGTCGACTTCTCTCGACGTTTGTCTTTTTGGTTGATAAATTAAACGACATTTTAAAAAAAAGGTGGAATATTTTGAAAAGGAACCCATGTATCATTTTCAATTTTTCTCTAATATTTCACTTTCCCTCCACTTTTTACTGCCAAAAAAGGTAAGTAGACATCCACCCCCAATCTCTCTCCTTACTTTCAAAAAATGTTGCCAGAGAGAGGAGGCACATTTTTGAGTTCCTCTTCGATGGCTTTCTGCACTTGTCCACCTCGAATATATGGGCTACGACCCCTCCTACATCGTCATCGACGCGGATTCGAGTACATGAACTATTCGAAGTCCAGTCGTCGTCAGCTGAACTGGCCTCTCTAGAAACCCAATCGGAGTACTGTCTGGTAGACTCCCGCGATCAGCTCCAGGCAAGAAACAAAAATCCTATTTTTCCACCAACATCGATAATTTTTTGTTAACTCTTCGGAACTATTCTCTCCACCGCCCTCTCATCTTCTTCTTATCAACACTCATATTTCTTTTTGTCTCACCCTCAAACAAATACAACCATGACTGCCTCGTCGCCTGCTTCATGTCGAGTGCCACACCCGGATGTTCACCGGCATCACACGGTCAAACCCGTCCACGTCAAGCTCAGTTATGTTCATATGGATCGACATCTACCGTTCGAGCACACCGTCGGTGTTACAGAGGATGTTGAGGCAGCTATGGCAGGATAGAGGGTGCATTCGATGAGGTTTCTCTACCAATAGTATGGTTTCCTGGTGAGTTTTTCTCACACTTCAAAATATTGAGGGAGTAATGGTTATATGTGAATTTTATGCTTGTAAGGTATTCGAGAATATGCTTGTAAGTCCTAGCTTGCTAGAATACTTTAGTATTATTATAATAAATTCAAGTAGTCTTTGTCATTTGCTGTTTAGGATTCTTTTGAATATTTGGCCTATTAAAAACTATCATAACTGTGAAGATGTGGGTTGTTCTGTTATAGAATTGAAATAATTGATAGTATGCTCCATGGTAGTTACCTTCTTTCACCTATTACTATATTTACTAAAGAACTATCTTTGTCAGCTGGAGATAATCTTTTATTGTGCAGTTAAGTTGAATGCTAACCGAGTCGTGGTGGGAACCCTCCGTGGATTTGACCAGTTTATGAACCTTGTGATCGACAATACTGTGTAGGTCATTGGTGATAAGAAGGATGATTTTGGGATGGTGGTATGGCCCTATACTTTATTGCCCTTTAGTTTCCTGTATTCCATGATTATGTGAAGAAAGTTGTGTTGATTTATACATATTAGAAGCTTACATTTGAAAACTGCCATTACCACGTTATACTTATATTAAAATATTCGTCAAATGCAGTGTCCTTGTGAGCCTCAGGCTTAGGAACTAGCAATCTATTTCAGTGTAATCTTTCTCTCTTAATATATGTTACTATTTGGATCTAGCAATCTTTTAATATGTGTTTTTTTTGAGAAGGTGGAGGTCACTACTGTACCTAGTTATGAAGAAAACGAAGAGCAATTCAATGAACTTCAATTACTACCAAAGACAAATGACATGTTTGAAAGAAAAATCTCCTACTTTATGTCATGTTGGACTGGTTTGTGAAAATCTTGCATCTTGGCTGTATCTTGATATAAACATCTACTTATTTTCATTTGACCATTTTTAAATTAAGTGTGTATGTCAAAATGATCTCTAGATTGTATTAGAAGATCGAGTGTTTCACTTATATTCTTTTATTAATTTGTACCAAAAGTATTAGAAACATCGGGGAAGCGTTATTTAATTTCTTTCCCAGGAATGAAACATGTGGACCTCTTGCACTTATCTCTATAGGGGATTTGCGTTTGTGCACTTCCATTCGGTAAGGAACCTATTGGCCAAATGAATACAAAAATTCCTTTGGTAGTTAGACTCATATTTTCAACCTCTTTGGTGCACCTAGGTGGAGGATGCTACAAAAGCTCTGGAAGCAACACCCAGAATGACCCTTGAGAGAAATGGTCAAATGCTTCGTGTAGCTTATGCAAAAAGTATTCATAGTCCTGGAATTGGGGACCCAATCAAGTATTCTTGCAATTGCTGCTATTGAGGCAGCAACATTTGCACAACATGTGTTACCCCGTTCTTTTTTCTATCTCCATATGCTTTTGGATCTCCATGAATTATTTATAGCACTTTGAAGGCTTGGAGTTGATGGGTGGGAAAAACATTTCTCATGGATTTCATAGTCTGAATTGTAAACTCATACAACCAGGAACTAACCTTTGTATTGCCCTAGATTTATAATCTACATAGTATAGGCTGCATGAGACATGCATATCAGATCATAATCATCTTCCAAATTAAAATGTATTACATAAATTCTGGCATTATCCATATAATTTCTCCTGTAAAATTGTCAACGTTAGCAAACAAAGTGTTAATATACATTACCAATCTCTTTCACATGATATCATTTGATAACTATTCTACATGTATCCTCAGGATTAAGAGCTAACTGTAGTCAGAGATTAAAAGCTAGCTATTTCAGAATAACTTAATTTCTTTTTGATAAGGGTTTCATGCGAGTATTAGTGAAGGGTAGGAGATAGTGTAGGGAATAGTGTGAATGTGCAGTAGCTTAAGGAAGAGGAGTTGTGTAACTGCAGGAGGAAATTGATGTGTCTGCAGTGCAGTAGGGACCTGTGTGTGCAGATGGAGGAAAATACATTAGCATATATGAAACCTATCTGCAGTGCAAGATGCAACTGCAGCAACATTAGCAGATATGCAGGCAACTAATTAGTAATAGGGACAACAACATCTGCAGTTAGGAAATCAGCAGGGGTATGTGTGTATCAATTTAGTATGTGCGCAGTATGAGGACTTATACTTGTGCAGCCAATTTAGGCTTAGACGTTTGTGTGTCATGGAGTAAGGGTATAGGTAATATCATATGGAGGGATATCTATATGTCAATAGATAGGGATATATGCATATATCTACAAATAGAGGCTTAGATATCCTTCAAGAGTATTCACTTAGGAATTCATATAGGCTAGATAGGATAACTAAGTTAATCATATGGATGTAGTATTATAGGATATATCCATATGCATGGGTATAGGGGTACAATTCACTTGTTAAAGGCATCTTATTAAGTACTAGCTTCAGTTTTCTTCAAAATTTGAAACTCTTAAATACGACGAACTCTATTTACCAAACCCCTAGCATTTTGACAAGTCCTATTAGAGATGACAAGTTGAGACAAAGCTCTTTTTGTATCTGAATTTGCCAAACCCCTAGCGTTCCAGAAGAGAAGTTTCATCGGGATGCTTACTGATTAGTACTCCCCCTTGTATTATACGGATTTGGTACCTTAGTATAAGATGGAACTTGGATAGTTTCATCTATATCACTATCATCTGCCATATCACACCATTTCGTTACTGCTTCAACTTTCCTAGCAATTTCTGGAGCTAGTGTTGTTAGCCTCTTGCCCTGCTTTGCATCAATTTTTTGATACTGTAGACATTTCTGTACTGTGTTATCAAAAAGAGTATCAGCTTCCACATCCATCTTTTCGCCCTTCTTAACTTCCGGCAGAGACAAAACATACTGCACTATATTATCAGATATAGTATCAGTTGTTTCAGCTACCAAAACCATCGTCATGCCCGCCTTTTTTTTCCAAGTTTTGCTCTTGTAACTCTAAATTACCTAAAAGAGTGTCCACCTATAGAGTATTACCAACCCCCATTTGTAGTCCCCTGAACCAACTTACTGTCACCGCCAGACATATGGGTGGCACGCGTACCTTCCATTATCTCTTTATTAGTCAACATTTCTAAAGCTGCAAAAGAGTAATCAATAGCAATATCTATCGAAGGGATCAAACCAGAATCGCGTTCAAGATCAAGAACCCCTGCGATGTTTTCCTTCTTTAAGATATCTGTATTATGAACTCTCTCAACCAAGGTCTTTGACCTCCTATCTACATTGAGAACTACAGATTTAACAAGATTTTACGTTCATTTTTTTGGTGGTGCTAATGAATAAAAGGATTCATGTAGCCTATATGTGGATTAGTGCACGTACAGTTTCCAATTCGATGTCAGCATTTTCAAAATTCTTGATATCAACAACCTAGTAGACCAACCATTTTACAACTGGATTATTTTTCCTTCTCCTGCTGGTCTTGCTTTATTAGTTTGAGCTTTTTTTTCCATATTGGTTTCCTGATGTTCTTTGCCTTCAAATTTCAAAGAGAAAAAGAGAATTCACTAATCATTTCATGTAATCCGAAGAAAAAATATGTTTAGTCGAGAAAAAAGAAAGCTTACCTTAGATACTTAAAATGGCAGGTCAATTATTGATCTCCAAATGGATATTTTAAAGGAAGACAACATTCCTGATACCACCTCTAAAATTACATTAGAAAGTTTATCCATTGAAAATGTTAATCTTCTGATGGACTGGAAATGAACAATTAAGATCAGCTCAAACGAAGGGCTTTAATCACGTTAACCACATGAGCCTTTGCTCACGAAAATTGACTGTAGATAGGAAAACACAAGTTAAACGATAATCTTACACCGAGTACTGGGAAAGAAATGGCTGCTAATGAGATAAATGGTCCTAGGTTGTCATTCTATGTGCCATAATGAAAAAAAATCAAACTTCAAAGATACACCCTTCTACATCGATACTCTTACACCAAATACTATTAACTGATAACATCGAATACTTTAAAAAACTTCTAACTTCAAATATACTCTTACATCGATACTCTTACACCGAACACTCTTATACCGATACTCTTACATCGAATACTGGAAAAAAAAATCCAAACTTCAAAGATACTCTTACATCTATATTCTTACACCGAATACTGAAAAAAAAAACTTTGAAGGTTTAATATTCAAATAGTTTTCTAACATGGGAAAAAGGAAGGACAAATAAATTTCTTCGGTACTCTAATTATGTGGCCTTCTATGTGCCATAATGAAACAAATCCATGTCAATCAATACTCTAATTAGGTGGCCTTCTATGTCCTAGGTTGAACCTTACTATCATATCTACCTTTGGAGTCTTAACTAGTAAATATCTAATATGATGCCACACTTGTGTCATTGGTGTTGAGTATGTACCAAATGCGACAGGCACTACACTAAAATACACAGAGATCAGTTCCATGTTTGTGTCTATTTGTGTCAGTATAAATAAGTCTTGTGTCCCAGATATTCCTAAAAAATAAGCGAGTAGTGCCTCCAGTCCTGAGATTCTAATCTCGCACTGGTACTGCTATTGCCTATTTTCTGAAAGTGACCAACTTCCCAGATCTATGGAACATAAAAAGGAAAAAAGAAAAGAAGGTAAATTCCAAATCATAAAAATAAAGTTCTGAACCTTAATTATTAAAGATGTGCTATAGGCCAGATCTTCTTTTTATGTTCTTATCACTAGTGCCTCTCATTATACCAATCTACATCATGCAAGATTTTTGTACTCTTATTTACTAAGTTTGTTTAAGGAGATTGTACCTCGTTCAAACTCGAAGCCAAGCACAAATTTGCATATAGTCACAATCTTCCCTGTTTGTGCCAACAAGCAGTGTTGGGTGCACTATTGTCATAATCTTCCCTGTTTATCACAATCTACATCAGTTCATGTTTCTTGTTTCATTCGATACCCCTCTCTGCTAAACTGTACTACATCCAAATCTGCAGGAACATTTGATACCCCTCTCTGCTGTACTGCACTACATCCAAATCTGAAGGAACATTAGTTCCTATAACACAAGAAACATACACACTTTGATTTACATCTTTTCATTGAGACTCATATTCCTGTTGACACACACAGGAACTAGCCACAAACTATGACACACACATAATTTGACACAGACAAATACACTTACCTGGCACAGAAGTGATGCAGATTAAGTTTTTTAATCCCGTTACATGCTAGCAGTTCTTTGTTGATAGTTTGATGAGTGATAATTCGTCCAAACTTGCTGCAGAATTTTCAGATTAGATGCAATATGCACTTTTCTATTTCATTCGAACTTTGTAAACAAATTTGAACTGTTGATATTAAATGGGATTGAGAGTGTCTTTCTTTTCCATTACCTCTTTCCTTGGTGTGACTTGCGTCTCCAATATTTGTGACTTCCAATTTCTTCTTATCAGGTATGTCCAATTTCTTCGTAGTACTCGTTTTTTCTTCCAACTAATGTGATTCGTATAGTTTGTTCCTTTGGGAATATTGTAAACTCTTGAAGATCACCCATGATTCTGTTTTACCTAGTATGGACCAGCAACAACAAGTGAAGGAAGAGGAGTCAAACTCAACCGGAACCACACTCACATATATTAAGCATGACTGTAAATGCAATGTCATTTTTACACTGATCAGTGTCCTTTACTAGCAAAATTGTAATCATCCTTGGTTGATAAAATTGGATAATTCTATTCTAATCTCTGGATTTACAAAAGTTTAGCTTAGCATCAATGTTGCAAATGCAGTTATATATATATATGAAGTAGTCTATAGACTACACTTGCCTCTACAGTTTGTTAAACGTAAATAGTTTTTACCTACAAATGCAGTTTCATAAATGTAATAGTGTGAATAATTTCATAAAGTTAGTCTGCAGACTCTGCATTTGTATGTACAATATGGTACCTTAATCATAAAACAATCTTAAATCACTCAATATTAGTTGAACTTATAAAGGAAAAAAAGTGGTGGACATTAATACCACAACATCTAGCAGATGATGCATAACCTTAAACCCACACGTGAATACATTTGGGATTTGGATGTGACTAGGCCATACTGCATTTGTTGGTCAAGTTTTGGTTATAATGTTAGAGTTGCAAATCCATCACAATCAACCTAAAGACCGATGCATTTGTTTTAAACTATTACTGTAGTTTGAAGTATGAACCAGGTTGAGACGTTCTTGATCAAAGGATACCCATTTCCCAGCTTTCTTGTTTTGGGTTGCTTATTTTTGTTCTTGTGTCTATTAATTCAGGATCTTATAGCCATGAAGAGGGTGAGAAAGAACTAATTAGTAGATGAGAAGGTCAACTTGAACTGTAAGTCTTAAAAACCATTTATTTCTGATTTGTATGTCCTAATTTTAATAGTTCTCTTTTCTTTTTTACAGGTTCGGTATATGGTTAATTCACTTATGTGCGTTCATGAAGATTTTCTAATTGTTTTAGTAATTTAGTATGAATGAACTAGTATTTGGGAGGATAAATAAAGATATTAGACTTCTGACAAAGACAATATTTTGATTTACAATGATCTTATATTATTAATATTAAGGATGATTGTTTGGTTGTGGATGCATTTACATATTCGTGATGAGATTTAAATTTTTATATCAAATGGTATTTGTGCACATCTATATCATGTGATTATGGCGGATATTTTTGACAAATTTTGTGGCAAATCCTAACGGTTAGGAAAAAAGTTGGAAAAGTAGTTAAATTATCGACATGTTTGTTAAATTGTCACAGAGCACAAATTCCAACATTTTGGGTAGTTGGCAATGTGGTTAAAATTACGACGTGTTTGGTAAAATGTTGGGAAGTGGCATCCAAAAAATTATCATTCCCAACGTTTTTGGAGAAGGTTAGGAAAACAAAACCCAACGATTTTTGAAAAAGGTTGGCAACACAAACTAATGTTTGTTGGAAATGGTTAGGAATTCAAAATCCTACGTTTTTGGGAAAAGGTTGGGAAAAACCCAACATTTCATAAAACGTTGGAAGTTTCTATTTCCCGACGTTTTTGTGAGAAAATGTTGGAAATGTGATAACCATTACAGAATAATTAATGGCATTTATAAACGTTGCTGCAAACGTTGTCTAAACCCTATGCCAACGTTTATTGTAAACGTCATAATTTCCCAACTAGGGCAACGACGATGTTTGTGGAAACCGTTGAAGAAACGTCGCTAACACCTATGCCAACATTTTGCATAGTTTTGCCGACGTTAATAAAACGTTGGAAAAAACTATTTTTCTTATAGTGTATATTGGCATACAATACTAGGCCTATATATAATATGCCACCTATATATATATATATATATATATATATATATATGTATATATACTACAATACTCTATACAATACATGCATGTTTATATATAGATAGGGTTAGGAGGGAAGAACACACATATAGGCAATGTGTGTACATGATATAGGCTAGGGTGTGTGTGAGTGTTTGCAAATGAGATTGTGAGTGTGTGTGTGTTTACATACATAAACCTGTGTGTGTGTGTGTGTGTGAGTGACAACAAGTGTGGCATTTCAGTTAACATGCAAGGAGCTCTGGGTGTATGAAAGTGAGAGAATAGTGTCATGTGTGCATGAGGGAAAATCTATGTGAGTGTCAAATGTAGTAAACATGTAAATGTGTGAGTAGCATGCTATGTGAGGTACAGTGAGGGTTTAGGAAACAGTGATGTGAGGGTCTCAGGTTTTAACTTATGAAACCCATAAGTTTTACAGTGCAAAATCTCAGGTTTTTATAAACTTGGTAAATCTCAGTTTTCTGAACAACCCAACTCAGTTTGCAGTTAACAATACAACAATCTCAGGATAATGCAAACTGTGTTTTCATGAAACCAATTCCCAAATCCAAACAATCTTTTCATGTTTAATCTAACATTCAAAACAAATTTCCAATTTCAATCAAAACTCACTTCTCACGTTTAAATCTAACATTCAAAACTAACTTTCAAGTTCAAATCAAATCTCAGTTTTGAACAACAATCTCGGTTTTCTTCATCACCAAATCTCAGTTTTCTTCAAATATACCAATCTCAGTTTGTGTGTGTTCAAACATTATAATGCAATAGAAAAGGGGTGAGGTAGAGTGTGGCAATGAAAGGCAACACCATTCTCAGATTTTCATGAACAGGAATGTTTAAAAAGTGTATGTAAGAGTGTCTAATCTCAGGTTTTTAGATAGGAATGTGTGTGTGTGATAATAGTGAGATCTCAGGAATTAGTGAAAAGGAATTTCAGTTCATGGTGTGTGTGTTGGTAGGTTTTGTGTACACAGGTTTGTGGGACTGAAAACAGTGAAATCTCAGTTCACAGTTTTGAATCAAACTCAGTTTTAACATTAACATTTGAAAATCAAACCCAATTCGAAAACATATTTTAAGTAAATCAAAACTCAAATTCATTTGGAAAACTAGGATTCAAATGACAGAACCAAATCAGTGTAGTATCAGTCCACATATATATGAATCTTAACATGACAATTTAATCATCAAATCAGTTTTAGAAAGGGGGATTAAAACCAGAAATTAATTCAAGGACTGTGTATCAGTTAACTGGGTTCACATATCCATTTACTCAACCAACACTCCATTGCATCAACACAAATCGAATCTAACATGTTCATCATTCATCAATTATGTAGGTGGACCTATCTAGACATGTAACATCATAAAAAAATCAGTTTAAATGCAATTAAACCCCAGAAATTATTCAGTACACAGGTTGTATCAGAAAAATAGGGAAAACCAAATCCCAGTTCGAAAATTAGTTAAAAATCCAAATTAATGGTTGGTAAAGTGTCGTGCACGTGTCAGTGTGTCCCACGGGTCATGGGGTGTCCATACAACAGGATACAACGTGTCCTGACACTCACGTACACGCACAGACACACACAGTTCAGTGCAGTCTCGTGCACGTGTGCCAGTCGGTCCAGGACACGACACACGACACGAGACACCTCGTGGTCGTATCTAGGGGGTTCACCAGGTATAGGGTTAGGTGTCTAGGTGCCTGATATGTGTCCACGTGGTGTCCAGCTTCGTGTCCAAGCCCGTATCAGTGACCAAATGTGCGCGTGTGTGGGTGTTTGTAAAACCAGTGCGAGCCCGATATCTTCGAAAATACCAAACCAACTCGACCCAAAATTTGGGGGCATGCTGTCAGTGTGTGCCCCCTCGTGTCTATTAATTTTTGTGTCATAAGATTCAGTGTCGTGTCCGCTATCAGTGTCGAGCAGCAGGGCAGTCGTATGCGGCATCGTGCTGCATGTCCGTGTCGATTTTCGACCCAAAAACAGTACGAATTCGTGCTCAGAGTTAGGGTTTCATGATCTACACCTATAGGGCTAGAAGATTGTTCAATTAGTTTTCGAAAATATATGGATTCAATCCACTCAAGCATTTCATCAAACACCTAGGTTCTAGGACTGATATGTGTCTGATACGGACATGAAATGGACACGACTCGACACAAATCCAATACCTACAGCTAGGGGACACCTAGGGCTTCCTATCCATGCAAAGAAAACAAAATTTGGTGGAGGGAATAGGGATTTACCTATATGTGCAATTTCCAATGAAAAGCTCCAAAGGGGGGTTTCTCCTTGTCAGCCAAAACTCTCCAAATTGGTCCAAACCTGAGATTTCTCTCCATAAACAGTAAGGAACCTCAAATTAGATCACCGTGGAAGAAGTTTGGATGAAAAAAGATTAATATTGAATAAAATAGGAAGAAGTTTCAATGGAGGCTAACCTTGTTCTTGCAAAATGAAGAGATGAACAAAAGGAGGCAAGTGGTTGAGAGGGATTTTATAGGGACATGCCCTAAGTGACCAGCCATAGGATATTAGGGTTAGGATTTTTGGGATTTGATCTAGGGCTATCATTCCTCCTAGTCAAATCAAGGGCCTATAACCTAGGTTTTACACATGACTTAAATGCAACCTAGTTAACTCTAACTATCATGACTAAATCAAAACTAATCAATACTAACCATCACTAACCATGGCTAGCTAAGTCTAGGTATGACTAATCTAGGTTAGGTCAATCTAGGTTAGGCTAAACACAACACAAGGCAATCGATTAAATGATATTAAAATCACACCATCACATTAATTATATTAAATTCCAAATAAATATATAATAAATTCAATTAATTCAAAAAGACCAAAATACCCTCAAGCTAAAAATAATGAAGTACCCTAATCACATGGCTAGGCTCTAGGGCAGACAGTCTCTACGGTTACACTATCAAAACACCAAAATCATAAGTCATAATTTAAAATAGTTTTAAAATGATTAAGAATCACCAAAAATCATATCATGATTTAAATATCATTACTAAAAGACTAAAATTACAAAATTTCAAAATTACCCTCATATGAAAAACTGGGTGTTACAAAAGATCCAATTGAAATGTCAGATCGGCGACCTGAGGACAGAGGTTACCTGCTACGTCATAGATATAGACACGTCCTATAACATCCTCTTGGGGCGTCTTACATGACTATATGATCGTGCCATCCACCCTCCACCAATGCTTCAAGTATGTCAGTAAGCACGGCTTCATAAAGACTGAATTCGTCGACATCGATCCCTTCAAAGGGGTTGAGTCTTATTACTCTTCGGAGGCGTGTCTATATGACGAATCCAAGAAACACATAACTGACGAACTGGAGGCCATCACAGGGCCAGAGGAACCCCTGAGAATTTATCTCCAGGCCCGTAAATCGGACAAAGCCGCACCACTTGTCGCAACTTTGCATAAAGAGATGCCCGGTTCCCCCACCCCAGCTGCACAGTTGGAGCCGATGGTCATCCGACTCCCAAGGACCAGCCAAGAACCCGTCATCGGGCCGATGGTGATCCGATTGCCAAAATCCAATCAAAGGCGACTGAAAGACGAAAGGCCCTCTGGGGAGTCGATGGTGATCCGATTGCAAAGATCCAGTCAAAAGCAATCGGAAGACGCAAAGTCCCCTACCGAGCCGGTGGTCATCCATCTTTTCAAGACGAGCCAACAACTAAGTGTCGATCAAACACCCTCAGGCAAGCCAATGCCACAAGCTGAACCCTTGGTGGTCACGTTTCCCAGGATAGCGTCCCCACCTCCGATCACGCAGGGGGTAGCTGAAGAGGATGCATAACTCGCAAAGTATCTTATGGCAAAGGTGGATAGTCCCTCTCCTGATGATGTAATCCCTGTAGACAAAATTACTTATTAAGAGGCTGCCATTGAACTATCCTGAGTGTAATAAACTTAATCCGATGTATACTGTAGGGCACGGTCGGGACATTAATCTGCACATACAGGTGACAACCGTCCATACCATAAACCGACTTACTCTCATTAGAGGTATCTACTTCCTAGTCCCCGGCAGAAGAGAAGGGGATCACACGATCATCATTGGCCGAAAAGAAGGTCCTCAACCTTTTATGCCTCAGAAGTTTGATCTCGAACCCGATGCTGGAAGATTACCACTCTACCTGTATAGTCTTCAAGCCAAGTACTTCATGCAAAAGCAGGGGTACGACATCCAGGCTACCCCAGGTCTCAATTACGGTAACGACAGGCGAACACCTCTGCAGATGCCAGCCCCGGCTGGAAAACCTCAGGATTATTACAGCAGGTCCAGATACGGTCTCGGTTATGTTACACCAGCAACAACGTCCGAGAGCTCCGATGAAGAATACGAGTGGCATTCTCACTCATCCGAATCACCTACATACGATTCCGATGACAGCATTGGAGATATATTCAGGCGGACATTATCTGCCAACATGGCATCCGCTGACATTGAAGAGGAAGACGAAGATCTGTTTGAACCTCTTGAGTTGGAGCCATAGGCCCAACAACTTGATGCATAATGGGAGAAGCGCTTTGAACAACGAGACCCTCCCATGGAAGATGAGGTCATAAAAGTTAACCTCGGTGACAAATCCTCTCCAAAGCCAATCTTCGTCAGTAAAAGCCTGACAGACGGCGAGCGGGAGTCGTTGTTGCAACTCGTCAGAGAATACATCGACGTCTTTGCCTAGAGCTATGAACACATGCCAGGGCTAAACCCCGATATCTTACTTCATAAGCTCAATATTTATCCGGATGTAAAACCAGTCAAGCAACAGGAACGACGGTTCCGTCCAGACATCATGAACTCCATTGAAGCGGAAGTAAACAAGCTCATAGCTAGCGGTTTCATCCGCGAGGAGCAACACCCAGACTAGATAGCTAATATAGTACCAGTCGTCAAGAAGAACGAAAAGATTCGAATCTGTATCGACTTTTATAATCTAAATATGGCATATCCTAAGGATGAATTTCCTCTTTCCATCACCGACATAATGATTGATAATACGTGTGGCTTCGAGCACATGTCCTTTATGGATGGCTTTTCAGGATACAATCAAATTAAAATATCTTCTGACAATGAGAAGCATACGTCATTACAAACACCGATCGGTGTGTATTGCTACACAGTCATGCCCTTCGGCCTAAAGAATGCTGGTGCTACATATCAGCGAGCAATGAGCGTCATTTTTAGGGATCACTTGCGCAAGACGGTGGAGTGTTACGTTGACGACATTGCCGTCAAAAGCCGCTCCAAGGATGACCACCTACACGATTTGAGGACAGTGTTCAATCTTATGCGAGCACACAATTTGAAGATGAATCCCACCAAGTCCTTTCTGGGCGTATCCAGCGGGAAGTTCCTGAGCTTTGTCATCACTTCCCAGGGCATTCACATAGACCCCGATAAGACAAAGGCAATCCTGGAGATGAGTCCGTCGAAGAACCTCCGTGAACTCTGCGGCCTTCAGGGAAGACGAGCCTACATCAGGAGGTCCATATCTAACCTATCAAGGCGAAGTCAACCCTTCACACAACTTATGAAGAAAGGCATCTCTTTCGTATGGAATGAGGAATGCCAATGCGCCTTTGATGACATTAAGGAATACTTGACGAATCTGCCAGTTCTGGTAGCCCCAGTCGCCGGAAAGCCCTTCATGCTCTATGTACGGACGATGGAACACTCCCTCGATACCTTGCTAGCATAAAATAATGATGCGGGACACGAACAAGCCATCTATTATCTCAGCCGAATGATGGTAGGGTCGGAGCATAGGTACACCGTCGTGGAGAAGGAATGTCTTGCCTTGGTGTTCACCATTCAGAAAACATGATACTATGTGTCAGGGAAGACCATCCATGTTATCTTACGAGTCAATCCCCTCAGGGTTCTCATGACCAAGCCAGACGTACTCAGTTCTCGTCTAGCCACATGGACGATACTGTTATCCCCTTACGACATGGTCTTCGTTCCGCAGAAGGCTGTCAAAGGTCAAGCCTTAGCCGACTTTCTGGCAGCCCATCCAGGCTCAGAAATAGCCAGAATCTATGAAAAAATCCCAGATGAAGTCATTGACTCAAACATGACTTCGCATGAAGACGTTTGGCGAATATTCTTCGACAATGCCTCAAGAACGGGCCCCAAGGTGATATCGTCGCTAGAGTCGGGATAGTATTAATTTCTCCCTCCGGATTGGTGGTCAATCGGACATATTCTCTCACAGAACCCTGTTCAAATAATATAGCAGAATATAACACTTTGGTCATCGGGCTCCGACTTGCAAAAGATATGGGAGTCGAATACCTAGAAGCATATGGCAACTCGCAGTTGGTTGTCAATCAAATCCGAGGCTCGTACGAAGTTTGCAACGAGGACCTGATTCCTTATCATCAGAAATTAATTGCTATCTTAGCAACCTTGGAGGGGTTCTTTATAGAACATGTTCCTAGGCTCCAGAATATTGAAGCCGATGCCCTAGCAGGCCTCGCTGCTTCTTTGGTGGTTCCAAATTATGCTCATCATTTAGTTGACGTTATAGGCCATGAGCTGGTTTGTCCCAAAATCAACGTTCAACTGGATACGAGTAACTTCGCCCAGATGACCAATAATGCACAGGATTGGAGACTCCCGTTCATCGACTTTGTGGTCTACGGAATCCTGCCTGAGAATATAAAAGAAGCAACTTCAATCAGAAGACGTTCTCTCAGATTCTTTTATGACACAGAAACAAAAATGCTATATCGACGATCTTATGACAGACTACTGCTAAGATGTATGTCAAATGTAGAAGCCAAAGAGGCCTTACGCGAGGCTCATGATGGCGTTTGCAGGGCTCACCAACCGGGCCCGAAGTTGCAGGACCTGTCACGCCCCGATTCTGTAAATCGATAGTCGTCCCCCGGGCGTGATGTCGTACAAACCTAAGTTGCGATCGTACAAGACATAGTCATAAGGTTATCCGAAACACAACATCAAGTTAGAGTACGCATAGATAATTGATTAACACATTTGAAATTGTCACCGTCACTTTTTCCAGTTAGGGGTAAAATGGTAATTTTCCATTTTTTAAATTTTTTGGAAATTTTATTTCATGAATATTATTATTTAATTATTATAGGAGTCGGGTTCGAATTTCATCGCATTCTGAGTTAATTCGGGACCCCGGTGAATTTCGACTTGAGCTGTAATTAGCCTGTTAGCTAACCATGACCCACCACACAAAAATTTAGGGTTTAAGAGTTTGGACTAGTCCCCCATGAGTAATTTAGTTTAATTATAATTTTTAATTATTTTTAGCAACTTCCTAAACCTAATTTGGAATTTATTTGCATTAGGCTTAGGGAGGGGCAAACTTGTAATTACAAGTGCCCCTCACCCACACCATGACAAGCCATGGCCGGCCACCTATAGCCCCCCCCCCCCCCCCCCCCCCCCCCTTTTCCTTCTCCACTAAGCAACACACTCTCTCTCTTCCAAATTAAATTCTTCTCAAAGCCTTCTTCTTCCTCCAACCTACTAACCTAGGTAAGTTTTAATTTCTTCATCTATTTCTCTTTTGCATATAGTTCATTCACCATAAATGGAGAGGAGAAGATTCTCTACCATTTGCCCACAAATTTGTAGGTTTTCCATAGAAAAATAGGTTAATGATTTATTAGGGTTTAATCCTTTTGAATGGTATATATATATATATATATATATATATATATATATATATATAATATATATATATATATATATATATATATATATGTATTTATGTGTGTGAGTGTGTATATACTTTGTTATGGAAATTGTGTCATGAGGATGAGAGTAGTGAGGATGTGTGTGTGTTTGTGTAGTGTGAGGATGTGTGTGTGTTTATATATATATATATATATATATATATATATATATATATATATATATATATATATATATATATGGATATATATATATATATATATATATATATATTATATATATATATAGTTATAGTTATATATATATATAGTTATATGAGTGTATTTATATATAATATATATATATATATATATATATATATATATATATATAAAATATATATATATATATATATATATATATATATATATATAATATATATATATGAGTGTATTTATATATATATATATGGATGTGTGTATATGGATGTGTGTGTGTTATATATATATTTAGAGGGATGGATAGATATCTAGATAGATATATAGATAGATATCTAGTTATATATATATATATATATATATATATATATATATATATATATATATATATATAAAAAATATATATATATATATATATAATATATATATATATATATTATATATATATATATATGAAGTATATATAGGAAGAAGTAGAAGGAGATGAAAAGAAGAAGAAGAAGAGCAGCCCAGCAGCAGCAACATGCTGCAGTAGCAGCAGCATCAGACCTGGCTGCTGCCAGGTCTGAATCCCCCCCTATTGGCTTTTAAGCCTATTAAACCCCCCCCCCCCCCCCCCCTTTCACCTATACATATAGGTATATATATAGATATATATATATATATGTATTATACATGGTTAGAATCGTAGAGAAGAGTAGAAGAAGATTATGGAATGAGAAGTTAGGAAAGAATTAGAGGTTAGAAGGAAAGATTGAAAGAAGTTAGAAGAATAGGAAAAAGGCTAGAATAGAAATAGGGGAAAACCGAGTTAGAGGGCGAAACGGAGCTCGGAGTATCGGATTGAGTTGAAACTTGGCGTGGGGCATGAATACGTGATTTAGATTTTGCGGGTAGGCTTCCGGGTGGAAATCGGGGTTGTAAGGCGCCGGTATCGCGCCGTACCATTCCGTATCTTGAAATATTCAAGATACCGGCAATGGGCCGTAACATGGACTAGATGTCCATTTTACTTAGGTATCTTGGTAGATAATATATGTATAGGCTAGTACCTTACTACCCTAGGGAGCTCGGGTCAAAATACCAAGCGTAGGTAGGCTAACTTGATAGTTGCCGAAGCTAGAATTTTACCCTTTTTAAGGGTAAAATAGGATATTGGCCTACGGCCAAGATATGAGTTTCGAAGTCCAAGATGGACTTGGATATGGGTTGTAGAGGTTGGTAATAGTTAGAAATAGTCGCCTAGACCTAGTCTTGACCCCGGTTGACCATGGTTGACTTTTTGGACCAAAAGTCAACTATGGGTCAACGCTTTACCCAAATTAGTCCCGATTTCCATTAGACTTGTGTAGTTGACCAAAAGTCAACTATTAGTCACTATTGACCTAGGGTTGACCAGAGTTGACCAGGGTTGACCAGTTGACCAAAAGTCAACTGTAGGCCAACTCTTGACCCCGTTTGACTTTCTTCGACTTGTTTTGACCCGTGATGCCTGGTATGACCTAGGATTGACTTGGGTTGGCTTAGATTGACTTGATATGACTTGATTTGACCTAGATTGACTTGACAGGGCTTGGTGTGACTCAGTGAGACCTAGTTTGACCTAGATGCATATCATTCATTGTGAATCATTCCTAAACTTGTTTAAACCTAAATTAACTTACAGTATCTCATATTTAGGTCTTCTGATACCGCTCTGAGCATTGATATACCATACAGCTCAGGACAGCAGGCGAGTACATTCACTGATAGTTTTTATTGTCTTGATATCTGCTATATCCGATTCAGTTGTAGTGTCTTACTTGATTCCTAACACGATGGTTCACGGACTAGTATATGTCGGATCCTGTCATGAGATATTGTTCCCGGGTTACTTGGTATATTGGTACATGACTCGACTTGTTACTTGTACTTGTATAGACATGGACTTGGGAGTGGGCTGATCACCTGCTTTTGAATCCCGTGTCATGACGTGTTATGTCCGGATCCTTTATACTATTCGGGGATGGGGAGTTATTAGTGGTTGTGTGATCAAATTCCTACATTGTTCTACTGTATACATTGTTCATAGCTATACCCTCGCCTCACGACGGGTAAAGCCTTACCCTACATCGTTCATAGCTTTCTATGGTGACCGGCCTTACCGTTCTATTGTACACATTGTTCATAGCCGGTCGGATGGAAAGCCTGATCATGCACTACAAAAAAAGTGTCTTTTTGGGACGATACTATAAGGAACACTAGTCTAAAAAGTCCTAAAAGTATAATTCTAGGGACGGCTATATTTTTAGTAACAAAAAGTTACATTTTTTTGGGACAGATTACGAAAATGGATCACTATTTGGGACTAATAAAAATTTCTGTTCCAAATAATACACATTTTCGTCCCAAATAGATCGGCGGGAATGTCACACAATTGGCGGCTAATTGCCAAATTTTAGTGGGGGAACATAACCTCCACATGTTTCCATCTCAACCGTTCGATCGGATGGATTAATCCAGACCATCCATCCCAAAACATATGAGAACACACTTCTCAACATCAAGCAACCTAAAAATCTCTCTCCCTCTCTTTCTGATCAAAAAATGGGTGATGCTGCTGCTGCTCTCTCTCTCTCTCTCTCTCCGACCATTGTTCCGACCTGGTGCTCCAGTGTTGCTGCTCGTTTTCTCTCCGACCATTGTTCCGACCTGGTGCTCCAGTGTTGCTGCTCTCTCTCTCTTTCTCTCTCTCTCTCTCTCTCTCTCTCTCTCTCTCTTCGACCGTTGCTCTCTCTTTCTGTCCGACCTTTCAACCCTAGGTGCTCCATTGTTGCTGCTTGGTATATTGTCCCCACTCTTTAGAATTTTTTACCAAAATATTTTAGCCTTTGCCCTAATTTTTGGATGCATGTTATTTTGTCCTAAATTATTTGCTTAGAATTTGAGTGGTTTATACTATTTACACTGTTTACTCAAATTTTTCTTGAAATTTGAGTGTTTTACACTGTTTACACGGCTGCATGTAATTTTGTCCTAGATTATTTGCTTGAAATTTGAGGGTTTTACACAGTTTACTCAAATTTTGCTTAAAATTTGAGTGTTTCACACTGTTTACATGGATGCATGTAATTTTGTCCTAGATTATTTGCTTGAGATTTGAGTGTTTTACACTTTACTCAAATTTTTGCTTGAAATATGAGTGTTCTACCCAGTTTATATGGCTACATGTTATTTTGTCCTAGATTATTTACCAATTTTTTGGTCAACATTTGCTCGAAATTGGTTAGCGAAATCTGTGGACATTTTCCTTAGTAAAATCTACTGTTTTAAAGTTCTGGACGAGGAATACCCACATAGCAGGTAGTATGGTTTTAATTATTTTTATTTAAGTTACTTGGAGATCATGAGAAAAGGAATACATGTTTCTTTTTTTGCTTCTTATGATAATAAAAATTCAATCTACAGCACATTGATTTACTCTAATTAATGAATTATAGTCGATTAAATTTATGTTGCATGAACATAGATACGACGTGAAACGAGGACACAGATAAAACAACTATCGCCCTAGTGTATTTTTGATTGTCCGATGTGTGTCCGTGAAGTATTTGATACATGTCCTAAGACACGACATTATCTTATCATACAGAAGTGTATCATATTGTGAATTTGAAGACTGTACTGCCAAATTTGAATTTGCATTAGGTAAAGAAGTTACAAGTCCATCATGTCTCACATGCACATCAGTACATGTTAAAGAATACTGCTCTCTGGAATTTTTTTTGTTTGATACTCCTTGTTCAGGAGCATATAGTGCTGTGAATGAGAAAACATAATCTCTAAGGTGAATAAGAACTCCTTTTGCTAACATTTTCTGTTACACATCATAAGAAAAGTTGCTCTTTAATGATTGCCTACTTGGCTATGAGATTGTATTTCCTTGTGGGAGAGTTGATTATGAAGCTGGAAAGAACTGTACTAGAAGTAAATCAACAGAAGCTATTCCAAGAATGGTTATTTCCATAATTTAGCGCCATTCATCATAGAAACAACATGTACTTCTTCATATTGTTATCTTTGATAGTGTTGTACCGGGCCATTCGAGCTCTGATACCAAGTCCAATGTATCCAGATGTGTCGATTTGAAGGATATAGTTAATGTGATTGCTAAGGTACTTTTTCAAATTACTAGCCAGGATACATTACCTTATTTACCTTTGCTTTTATAATAGTGAATTGATAAATTTTTATAGCTTGATTTTTTCTGTGATCTAATTTCCAAATAAAAAGCTTGTTCAACAAGCGGAGGCTCAAAAAGTTGAGTATTATTCTCTTCACAGGAAATACCATCAGCTGGAAGAGAGAGAATAATTATGATGAAACATTAGCGTTTTATGGTGCTAAATTTCCATAGGTGCATTTCAGTTGCATTTTCCTTATTTTTCTTTGCTTTTTTTTAAAAGAAACTCCTCCCAAATTCAGTTGCATTTTTCACACTTTTTTGGACAATAAAGGTGCTAAATTTTCATAGGAAAATTATAAATTCATATACAGTAGTGTTTTAAGGTGCTAAATTTCTATAGGTGCAAACATGACCACTTCTTTTAATTATGTGAAATGATAATTATGTCAAATTGATTTCATGAACTGACTCCTAGTCCCCTACACGTCCCAAAAAATGTTAGTTTATGAGAGCCTAAAAGTAGTGAATACCAAGTTTGGGCCTGTTGATGTATCTACTTAATATTTCAGTACTTACGTGCAAGTGGATTAGTTAATCCTTCGGAATACCATTTTTTACGAACAAGTTGGAACTGTTAGCCATGGTTATATATATATATATATATATATATATATATATATATATATATATATATATATATATATATATATATATATATATATATACATATATATAGTCTTAAAAGAAAATTAATAATAATAATAATAATATATAGTCTTAAACTTGGCCAAACTGCACAGTGAAGCAGATTCATTATTGTATAGGGTTATCTCCATATGTTAGGAGAAAATATTGTCAAGTATAATATTCTCTCCTAGGTAGTACGTATTCTTTAGTTTCCTTCACAATATCAATTGCAATGTTCTTAGGAGACTAATATTTATTGGCCATACTAAATAACAGGCCTAAAAGGATTATTAGGATATCACACCGTCATGGTGGATGTGTTATCTTATACAAAAGAATTTCTTGAAGCATTTCAATTAATCTTCATTCATTTGTTGTTCAAATGAGTACATTGGTCATACCAATTTTTGTCTGCCATTTAACTTGTTGGTAGCAAATAGGGGGAGTAGAATCCATGGACTTGTCTCATTCACATGATCTCTGGAACATCATGTCTTTTGTTTATGCAAGGTACATAATTTATTCATTCAAGAGAAAAATATGTGAAATATGTTTTATTCCAAAATTTTGGGTTGGATACATGATTATTATCTTCTATTAGTGGCCATCTCCTCTCTAACATTAACAAACACCATGACCTTTTTCTCAGCCTCAATCTAATTTTTTTTGGTCTACTCTAGTTTCCTAATTGATGCACCTAATGGCCTCTGTTTTACGTCCAAACCATGTACACGACAAATTCCAACAAATTCTCCTATTTCTTGTGGATGGACTAACAGGTTTCCCTTTTTCGTATATGACATATTTCACTTCTGTGACAATTACTTCATAGCAAATTAGCATCACTTGTGAGTTATGTTTCCTCTTTCAGATTCATCATCTTCCACTCTTATGGCAATTAGCAGATATGTTAATATATATTATTAGATTCCATCAATTTTTTACGCACAAGGAGAGCCTCGAATCTCATTTATACTCAATTTTGATTGAATATCTCTAAAAAGGCCTCTGATTTGAGCTTGCAGATAACAAAGGTAATTGTTGCTTCATCCATCTTATAACCATATAACTGTACTATAGCCAAAGAAGCAACTGGATGAACCCTTCCCATTAACATATAAAATCTTAAGTACAGTTGCTTGATTTTCAGTAGAATTCTTAAATGTCTTCTTTGTACA
Organism: Iris pallida; assembly: GCA_029216955.1. Taxonomy (NCBI): domain Eukaryota; kingdom Viridiplantae; phylum Streptophyta; class Magnoliopsida; order Asparagales; family Iridaceae; genus Iris; species Iris pallida. The sequence goes on along the minus strand of JANAVB010031216.1, from coordinate 6,913,397 downwards.
GTAACCATAAACCATCAAGCCTTGTCCAAACTATTTGTTAGTGGCCTTAATCATATTAGAGCAACACTATTCTATCTGGAAACCTATTTAAGATTTTCTTTCAAGCCTGGAGTATCATAGTATTTCTTGCTTTCATGTTCCCCAACCGAGCATTTCCCGTAGTTCATCTACACCACTTGTTTAGAAATTATAGATACGGTGGAAATGAAGAATGATGGTGATTTTGGTATTACATTAGGGAACTGAACAGAACAGACTACAGTAGAAATAATATATCTAAATATTTATGGTAAGAAATCATTTGTTATGCTAAACATCAGGTTTCAAGAATCAATTTATTTATTTATTTATTTTTCCTATCTTACCATATGGAACCAAATTGCAAAAATTTATCAACTTCAGAAGGTTAAATTTTAGAATGTAATATTTGTTTTGTTTGCATATGAAAAATGATTTAGAAGTCAATATGGGAATTACTTTTACATATTATGATATGTGAATTTCAAGTAGTACTCTTACCATAGTCTACATATCAGTAAGCCTAGTGTTTTAGTTAATGGTATAGGTAATGTAGGCTCGAGATATGAAATTTTTATGCTTTTTAACTTTAGATAAGCGGGTCTTCAAATTACTGTACTTTAGATAAATTGTTATATGGTTATTCGACAAGATTTTCCCGGTGCTTTATAACTTGCTGGTCTGGGAAGAGCTCTCAAATGGGAGTATGTTCGAGTGAATGGCTGTGGAAGAGTTGACTGTGTCCAAGTACCAATAGTTCAAGGAAGAGCTCCCAGGGACAGTGCTATGAATTTTGACTTGTTTTATTTTGTTAAACCTGATAGTATAGTAAAATATTGTACTTTGATCAACAAAAGTTCAATTTTGCTAAGGTCATTCTTATCAGTCACAAGTTCAATTTTAAGCATTTAGCTTGTCACTATGCCTATCGACCTTGGCTCATGCTGTTTTTCAGTATTTTGATATGGCTCTTCAGGATTATCGTTGGATTTTAATCGATGCCCCTTCTTTCCATACTTAGTACTTGGTGATAATATATGGATGAATTTCTTCCCATATTCTTTAGAGCTCTTATCATCGAAACCCTTCCCAGAAAAATTTAAGGATCCCCCATGGTTGTTCTTCAATAAAAGTGAACCACTTTCATCATCCTCTGAAAATTGATACATAGAGAAGCCCAGGTAGTTGGTAACCAAGCCAACTTAGGTATTTTTCTTGTGGTACCAACAGACGAGGAAGTAATAAAGCAGAAACAACTATTGCTCTCAGTGAGAAAATTGGTGAAAAAAGAATGGTCCAGTGCTCAGCTGCACCTGTATGGATCATGTGCTAATTCATTTGGGGTTTCCAACAATGATGTTGATATTTAACTTTCAATTGATGATACCAATATGAGCAAGTCAGAAATTTTGTTGAGAATAGTAGATCTATTACAGAAGAAAACTCTTCAAAACGTGCAGGTAAATGTAACATTTATGATCATTTATGTCATTGACTCAAAGTATAACCTCCTAACAGTATCTTTTGTTCACCTCTCTCTAAAGTTGTTTAAAATTCTATAAAGCTAAAGTATAGGCTTGTTTTGCAAAGCTTTAAATACAATATATGGGCATGCTTCCTTATTTCATTTCCTTTATATGTTCACATTTAAGGTTGTCAAACTGATGTCAGGTCTACACTTTAGTGATCTCATTACATTTCAACTGATACAGGCACTAACTCATGCTAGGGTGCCTATTATGAAGATGATAGATCCAGTAACTGGGATAGCTTGTGATATGTGCGTTAACAATCTTCTAGTTGTTGTTAATACAAAGCTACTTAAGAATTATGCACAGATTGATGAGAGATTATGGCAGTTAGCTTTTATTGTGAAAGACTGAGCCAGACATACAGCGGAACCTTATCTAGTTATGTGTAAGTTAATATATCCATGCTTGCCCATCAGCTGTAGATAAGTTGTTCCGCTGTTGTAACTTACAGTTTTTTACTTTCCAGGTATGTGCTAATGTGCATTCACTTCTTGAAACAATACAAGCCCGCAATTCTTCCTTATTTACAGGTTAGTTGCATTTCATATTGAAGAATGAATTTGATATATTTGTTGTTTTACCTTGGACATCCAGACAATTAGTCTGATACTGTTGATAATAAGCCTAAACTCTCTTATGAAGAGATTTATATGCTTAATTTTTGCAGACATATATCAATATCAACTATAATACAGTGCAACATTCCAAAATAAAATGCTACAACTGTTGAATCAGAATATGTAAATGAACCATAAACAAAATAAAGTAGAATAAAATAAAATGGCAAGTTATTCTAAGAAAATCATATAAAATAACAAAGACATCATAAATTTTATAGCCCATTCTCTTCTTTGTGTGAGCATGTTGCAAAACAGAGTTGTGGCTCATCCGCAATGAAGAAAAAAATACGAACTATGAAATCGAAGTTCATAAGAAATATGTAGCTATGAAAGCAACATCCGGGGTCCTCGAGTCTTGATCCTCCATTGATGCTGGTCTTGACCCTCTGCCAATGCTTGCGTTGCCAATGTCTAGTGAGCTCTGATACGCTCTAATACACCAATGTGCACTTAAATTTCTTATGATACGCCATTGTGCAGTTGATACTTCTTCTGATACTCAGGGATCTTGCTATGGAGGTTTGGTTCTTCATTTGTAGAGCTGGTTGAGCCGCATCATGGATGTTATTGAGCTCTTGCAAACCCACGGTGAGCTTCGATCTGATGCCTAGCTTCAACTGGGATCAAATCGTACAGGAAGAGTAGTTTATTATGATTTGAGCTTCCTTGCATAGATTTTTACTATGGTTTGAACTAGCTTCTATATCTTATTGCTGTTTTTTTTGCATGGCTTACTACTATGGTTTGAAATTCCTTACGACACTGTGTTGGACTATCTTGACGGCACCTACCTATATATTGCTACATTTATTATGCATTTTCAGGTTGCATACAACAGTCCTACGCGTAGGTCATCTCGTATTGCAAAGAAATTTATAAGGAGTGCATCTACCAAACTATTTTAGTGCCACTGTTGGTGCTATTGCTATTTTTGATTAAGCTGGATGCTGCCAGAAATGGTGTTCCTTCTATTTATTACAGATTTGCATATACTTTTGCATAAATAGTTTTTAACCTTATAGTTTTCCTAGCTAGATAGCAAATTATTAAGAGCTTTGTGTGACAAATGTCATGTCACTTCTTATGTTATCTATCATCAACCACTGCCATATGCTTTAATGTCCAGTCCAAAAAATGTGGTTTCCCTAAGATATTCATACAGGCATTGACAACTAGTGGTAGTTAGTTAAAACGTGCAAGTGTTAATAGTATAGATCACATATGTATTACTTAAATTCTATTAACTTGACCAATTAGTGTGTGGATTGGCATCTGGTGAAGGAATAAGTAAAATGAGGTCTTGACCTTGCCTTTGCTTTGGTTCCTTCCCATGCATGTCCTGGGTGTCATGGGATTAATGACAACCATCAAACATTGGGACAAAACCTCAAGGGATGTCATGGGGTTAATAGAATGGGGTTAATGACAACCATAAGACATTTGGTTCCTTCCCATGCATGTCCTAGGTGTCATGGGGTTAATAGAATTCTCTGTTTTCTCTTTTTCCTGGACCGATTTTTGGACTTAACTTTTTATATTGTCTGTACAGATTTTAACCTTTACATTGTTTTTTTCCAGCTTATTACTGTAATTCTTGCTAGAATAATTGTAGTTCCTATTTAAAATGCTTCCCAATTTTTCCGTCTTCACTTAAAGCTTCATTTTTCACTTGAAGCTTCCTTTGTCACTTGAAGCCTTTTTTGTACATTGTTGTTTTCCGAATTTTTTTGTACGCAGGTCTGTACAATTTGGAAGAACTATTAGTAGGTTTGTATAATTTGTTTAAACATTCATAAACTAATGTGGTCTAGTCTGGACAATTTGGAAGAACTTGTCTTTCTTTTTTGGTTGTTCGTGTACAGTTAGCAGGTTGCTAATATATTGGCATATCTTCATTTGCAGGTCTTTCAAAAGCATTCTGGATATGCTAAAATGATGGACGACAATCTTGTGATGATAAAAAGTTTGGGTTAATTTTTGGGTTCAAGTTGGATATACTAAAAATATGGTATAATGGTGGAGACAATGGGTTCATTTTGTAACTGATGTTGTGGACGATGTATAGTGTTTTGGATTTATTGTAGAAAAGATGGTTAAGGATGCTTAATGGGTTCAACATTTTGTATCTAATGGTGGAGACAATGGGTTCATTTTGTAATTGATGCTGTGGGTGATGTATAGTATTTTGGATTTATTTTGGAAATGGTGGTTAAGGATGCTTAATGTTAAGCTTTTTGTTGTTTATCAATTGAACATATAGAGTTATATATGGATTTTGTTGTCTTCTACTTAATGGTAAAGAATGCTTGATGTTGTTAAGCCTTTTTTGTATTAGAGCTCTGATAGCTGAAGATACATCTGAGGACAAGCTTGACAACGGCCATGATCATATGAATTATGTGTATTTAAATTGTATATTTTATAGCTGAAAAATACAAACAATAATTTCATAAGTAGTACTTTTGGGACGGTTATGTAATTATCCTAGATATAAACGACATCCTTTTGTAACGCTAGCAAATTTGTTTAGGACGGATGTTATTCGTCACAAACTCTTTTATTTTGGGACCGTTTTGTAAACCGTCGTAAACATATAATAATTCAAACTCTTTTGGTACGGTTAGATTTTTCGACCCTAAAACCAAATTAGGACGGTATTTTTCGTCCTAAAACTTTTTGCCACGCCACCCTAATAGCACTGTCACTTACCGTCCTAAAATTCGTCCCAAATTACAATTTAGGACTGATTTGGGTCTTTTTAAGACGGATTTTTGGCGTCCCAGAAAGACACTTTTTTTGTAGTGATGTTTCCCAAGCCGATCACATAACGCTCTAATAATTCAAATCATATTTTATATTTACTTTATCTTATCGTATATCCTGTTCTGTTCTATATTCAGTATTTTCTCACCATGCCATAATATACAGTTACTCACATGCTCTACTTGCCTTTACATTGTACCTTGATTGGAGACTAAGTTCTGCTCGGGAGAAGAGTTACAATCCCGGTCCTTGTTTGGTTTAAGGGTTGTAACTCGGCTTCCGAACGGTTCCCAAGTTTTCATATATCTTTGTCTTGTAGTTCATTATACTATCTCTTATAGAATTTGTCAATTCATATGGAACTGCTGTTAGTGTTTGTACTTGCTCATTTTTCTGACAGGATACCGTTATGATATTTTACAGATGACTCTGAGACTGACTGCCCGACCTACTATGGGGTTGAGTCTGATGGACTAGATTTAGACCGTGGCTTATTGGTAGAGCCACTGGACTTTGCTCACCTTGAGTAGCCTAGTTTAGTTAGGTTTGCCTGGCCTGCGAGCCAGCTAGTACATTCAGTTTGTAGTATCTTTATACTTATATTATCTGAGACTCTAGATATTGTGTATAGCTCTGACTTGTGGATCTTGGACTCATTTTCCTGTTTTTTCTATCATATTTCCTTTTCCGTACTATCTACCTTAGTTTGATATATGTGATTGAGACTGTATTGCTATGTCACCTCCATTCGGAGTGTATATACTGTACAGGTATATTTATCTGTTTTAGTCGTAGTATTTACAGACCCTATATACAGCGTTCTACCGTCGATACTGCGACATAGGCTGGACGTAACCACGTGCTCGTGCCCCTCTTCAGGGTGCGGGTCGTGACAGAAATAGAAGTAAACTTTTTATTGATAATAAGACTTCATTTACATTGACTCCATTACAATTATTGCCGCGCGGGCTACAACATGACTCGACTTACAAAACGAACGCTAATGAGATAGTCGTTCCATACATTACATCACTTTTTACAAGCAAAATAATTACACTTTCCACCTGCTATCGAAGGAAGTTGAGTCGTCATCTTTTCTTCTTTGGTACTGAGTGCGGAGTCTTCAAAAGGATTTCAGAAACAAGCCTTCAACACACGGACGAGGCTTCAAAAGTGTTCGCGCCGCCATGAGCTTTAAGTGGCACGCCCTTCGTGGTTCGGGGTACCTACGTGGAGAGCGAGGATCAGTACATTACACTTTGTACTGGTGCATGGCCATTTAAGTTCCAAGTTCTTATTTGGTTGAAGAGTTTATATGACTTAGTGTATGAATATTTCTAACCATCCTAATGAATTTCAAACAAGCATATGACAAGCATAATGTGAAATATGTTGGAACTTACCACGGCGAACCGCGTCACGCCTTGTGAGACTTACCATGTTCTTTCCTGTCAATTGTTATCATTTACATACCAAGTGCAACATTACGTGTGTTTGGTCACTGACATCACAAGCCATCCTGGACTATAGCTTTGTTAGCCAAGGCCCTTGCAGCATAAGTAGCGAGCTCCGCTGCAAGTCTCTGCTTAACCCGTGCTATCATCCAGCACAGCTATACCGTGTTTTCTCCTAGGTCGAGTCGGTCCCGTGGCCCCGGGTTGTCGCTCGAGTAAACTCTCTCCTTGTCGACAAGTTGTCCAATGACCGAGTTAGACTTATTTAGTTTACTAAGGTAGAATCCATACTTTATTTGAGTCATTCTTTTGTTAATGCATTTCTATAGATTACAGAGTGCCCGTGCCTTTGCATCTATCATATCTACCGCAACACAATTATCAATTAAACTAAGAAGGGGTCGAGAAGAGAAAGGTCAGCCACTCACCTTGAGTTTACTTCAGGCGAGAGAACTTGTTGGTCGCGTTAGACGTCGCCTACGCGATTACCTAAAATCGTACAAGCAACCGATTAGAACACTGAATTATTCAAGAAGTTCGATAGAAAATGCGAGTTTGAAATGCATCCATAAAAACCATCGAAAACATTCACGAAAACGCATTCAGAAAACCAAGTTAAAACCAACGCAAGCGGCGTGAAAAACAGAGCAACGAGAGGTCTCTCCCTACTCAGCCGCAGAGTCGATCCTTGAGGCACAATCCGCTGAATATGGGACTTGGTTCCGAAGAAGCCATTCCATAATGGGGAATGGATCTTAATTCAACAGTTCCTGTTCGTCTATTCGATCGATCTCGACCTATCGGTCCCGACCGAATCGATAGCGACAGTGTTCCTTTCTCGCACCCCGTGGACGGAGAACGTGGCACGATGTAGGGATGGGACACTACACCATAACTAACTAAGAAAAAGTTTCATCCTCGAAACTTAAGAATAGAACCTACCTCTACGAGAACAATAAAGAAAAATTTTCTTTCATTTCTGACTCAAGCTCCCACGTCGACTCCTTGATCGAATGGTTTTTCTAGAGGATGCAGACGAGAGGAATAGCACGGTTGCGGAGAAGTTTATCTTTACGCTCCAAGATTTGCACATGTTCTTCAACATATGACAAGTCTGCCTTCAGATCCAGCTGACCTAAATCTACTACATGGCTCAGATCGTGCACGTACTTCAGCAATTGTGAGACATAGAAGACGTCATATACCTCCGACAATGCTGGCAGTAAGGTAATTTGGTAAGCTACCGGGGCGACTCGCTTCAATATTTTGAACGGGCCAATAAATCTTGGGCTCAACTTCCCTTTCGCACTGAACCTGGAAACTCCACGCATGGGCATTACTTTCAAGAATACATGATCGCCTTCCGAGAACTCGAGGAGGCGTCGATGTGTGTCGGCATAGCTCTTTTGTCAACTTTGTGCTATCTTGAATCTCTCCCATATTAACTTAACCTTCTGCACAGTTTGCTCCACCAGTTCCGGGCCAAGTATCTGCCGTTCCCCGACTTCATCCCAACAAATGGGCGATCTGCACTTTCGGTCGTACAAAGCTTCATACGACACCATTTGGATGCTGGACTGATATTTGTTGTTGTATGCAAACTCGGCCAACGGTAGATGAACGTCCCAGCTTGACTTCAAGTCGATCGTATAGAGTCGTAACATGTCCTCGAGAATCTGGTTCACCCGCTCTGTTTGGCCGTCAGTCTGAGGATGATAAGCTGAGCTAAACTTCAACTTGGTCCCCAACGCTGAATGAAGACTACTCCTGAAGCATGCCACAAACCGTCCATCCCGTTTCGAGACGATAGATACTGGGATCCCGTACAACCAAACTATTTCATCAAGGTATATCTGAGCAAGACGGTCGACGCTCCAAGTAACTTTAATGGCTATGAAGTACGCTGACTTGGTTAGTCGATCAATGATGACCCAGACGACGTCGTTTCCCCGCGGCATCCTCGGTATGCCAACAACGAAGTCCATAGTGACATGATACCATTTCTACTCTGGAATGGCAAGGTTCTGCATCTCCCCGTCCGGTCACTGGTGCTCGGCTTTGACTTGCTGACAGGCCATACACTTTGACACAAAGAGCGCTACGTCCCTCTTCATGCCGTGCCACCAAAACACAACACGGAGGTCCTTATACATCTTGGTGCTACCAGGATGTAAAGAATATTTTGCATAATGTACCTCCGACATTATCTCATTTCTAAGTTCTACGTCATCCGGAACGCATAGCCAACCCTTCACTCGCAATACTTTCGACTCGTCCTCTTCAAATTCAGACGCTTTTTCTGTCGATATCAGCTTCCGCATCTTCTCCAGGTATGGGTCATCCTTCTGAGCAGACTTGATTCTCTCCAACATGCTCGGTTTCTGCCGCAGTTGTGACAGTTTCACGTCTCTGAAATGAACTTGGAGTTCAATGCCCACTCCTTCCAAGTCACGCAGCAGTCGATCGTTGATGCATAACAAAGCTAAGTACTTCCGGCTCAGCGCATCCGCTACAACATTTTCCTTGCCCACCGTGTAGTCGATTGATAAGTCATATTCTTTGATCTGTTCGAGCCATCGCCTCTGCCCCAAATTCAGTTATTTCTGGGTGTAGAGATACTTGAGACTTTTGTGGTCCGTATAAATCTTGCATGCCATGTCATAGAGGTAGTGACGCCACAGCTTCAACGCGAACAGAATTGTCGCTAGTTCTAGGTCGTGCGTGGGGTAGTTTTTCTCGTGCGGCTTCAACTGTCGAGAAGAAAAAGATATCACCTTATCCCGCTGCATGAGCACACACCCAAAGCCCTGGCCAGAAGAATTGCTGAAGATTTGAAATCCCTCAGTCCCTTCAGAAAGAGCAAATATCGGGGCCGAAATGAGCTGTTGTTTGAGCTTCTGGAAGGAAGCTTCACAGTCGTCTAACCACTCGAATGCGACTCCTTTTTGGGTGAGGCGAGTCAACGGCGATGCGATCTTCGCGAAGTCCTTCATGAAGCGTCGGTAGTATCCCGCCAAGCCTATGAAGCTTCAAATTTTACTAACTTATGCAGGCCGTTTCCAATCAGCAACTGCCTCAACTTTCTTCGGATCGACTGCGATACCCGTGGCAGAGATGATGTGCCCAAGGAATGAGACGTTGTTCAGCCATAATTTGCACTTGCTCCTCTTCGCATTCAATTAATTCTCTCGAAGGCTTTGGAGTACCATCCGCAGGTGCTCTGCATGTTGCGCTCGATCCTTCTAGTAGACGAGGATGTCGTCGATGAAGACTACTATGAATTTGTCAACGAACAGACGGAATGCCCAATTCATTAGATCCATGAAGACGGTCGAGGCATTTGTCAGAGCGAACGGCATTACTAAGAACTCGTAGTGGCCATAGCGAGTATGGAAGGCAGACTTCGGCACGTCATCTGGCTTGACTTTGAGTTGGTGATAACCCGATCGCAGATCAATCTTCGAAAACACTGTTGCACCTTGGAGCTGGTCAAACAAGTCGTCGTTACGGGACAGGGGATATTTGTTCCGGACGGTGGCCTTATTCAATTCTCGATAGTCGATGCAGAACCACATCGACCCATCCTTCTTTTTCACAAATAGCACGGGCTCAACCCACGGCGAGACACTCGGACGGATGAACCTTTTGTCAAGTAATTCCTGTAGTTTTGCCTTTAGTTCTCTCAATTCTGTAGGGGCCATTCTGTACGGAGCTTTCGAGATCGGCCGGGTGTCAGGAAATGTATCGATAGTGAACTCTATTTCTCGATCGGACGACATGCCGGATACCTCGTCCGGGAACACGTCTGGGAATTCTGCCACAACGTCGGTCTGACCCACGTTTGTACTATCATATCTCATGTCACGAATGGATGCCAAGTAGCCTTCGCATCCGGAATGAAGCAGCTTCCGAGCAGAAATCGCCGAGATCACCAAGCAGGTCGACGATGCTTCACCATACAATAGCAGAATTTGAGCACTCCAGGTATACGAAAGGTGACCCAATTTCCTACGTCATCGATAGTAGCGTTGCAAGGACCGAGCCAATCCATGCCCAATATGATGTTGAAGTCCTTCATATCTAGAACTATCGCATCAAGACCGATATTTTGACTCCCAATATATATGGTTCCTCCCCCATAGGCTAAATTTGTGAGTAGTGGCACGCCCGAAGGCATACTTACGCTAAGATCGAGGTCTAACGACATTATAGGAAATTTGTGCTCGACGGCGAAGTCCGCCGATATGAAAGTATACGACGCGCCTGAATCAAATAACACACGAGCTGGTACATTATTGAAATTTAATATACCTGTCACAACAGTGTCAAAAGCGAACGCCTCGTCTCGAGTCAGGGCGAAGACGCACCCTTGAGCATTTGGACGCCGGTCTTGGTTGTTAGGTTGAGTGGGCTGAGAAGGTCGGGACGCCTGTCCTCGGTTCTCTTGACGGTGTTGTTGTAGTAGGGCGTTACGATTCAATCTTCGGGGGCATTCTCGTGCTTGGTGGCCCCTTGCTCTGTAGTAGTAGCATCCTCCGTCGTAAACAAAACAGTCATTGGCATGGTGACCGAAGTTATGACATTTGGCACAAGGAAACGGTGGGGTTCGTCCCTTGTTGCCGCCATGGTTTGGACGCTTTGATGTGTAGTTGTTACCTCCCGTATAGCTAGGACGCTTGTGGTTGGAATTGTGCACAAAGTCTGCAGCAACATGAGGGTATTCGCTACCAAGGCGGAGAGCGTGATTCAGAGCATCGCCCGTGGTCTTATACTCCAGAACACCTACATGCGCACCGATAGAGCGTCGCAGACCCACTTCGAACCATCGCACATGACACTCCTCTGTAGGAAGAAACACGCCAGCAAATTTGGACAATTTGTAGAATTCTGCGACATACTGTTCTACTGTCCGATTTCCTTGCCCCAATTACATGAACTCATTTTCCTTCGCTTGACGAACAGCTGACGGAAGGTACTCGACTTTAAAAGCTTTACGAAATGTGGCCCAAGAGATCGGTGCTGTGTTGTTGTCGCGTCGGATCGTTCGCTTGTGCATGGCCCACCGGTCGTACGCGTTCAACCGTAGTTGATGTTTTGCACAGATAACTTGCTTTGATTCTTTAATGTCGAGGAGCTCGAAGTGATCTTCCAGCTCTTCCAAGCAGTCGATTGCCATAGAAGGGCCTTCGGTACCGCTGAAAGAAGTGCGGCACACTTTCTTGAATTCTGACACTTCAAAGTTGTACCTTTTCGGTGCCGCCGGTTGACGCTCGGGCTCCTCCGTATCGACTTCAATGGGTTACACCGTCGTCACGGTGATAGTAGGCACAGTCGTAGAATTTTCGTTGGCCACGATTGTCTGGACAATCTGCTGTAGAGTATCTAGTTGCTTTTGTTGCAGCTTAGCTTGTGCATCGAAGCGAGCTTCGAACTGGGCCTGTCGTGCCTCTGTCTGCTGATGTCGGTTCTCGGACTATTTTTGCTATGCCTCCATCATGCGTAGCATCCTCTCAATGGTATTGTTAGATGGTCCGGCCCGCGAACTACTAGAGCTGCTAGAGGCGCTCTGCTCTTGTTCGGCCGTGGGTTCCGGTACTTCTGCAATACGAAGGCAAATGCATCAGTCTCAAATTATTACGGACTCATTGTATGGAACAACTTATCTTATCGATGTGAGATCAAAGGTTTGAAACTCTAGACGCGAGGCCAAAGGATGTAATGTCGGGCTCTGATACCATTATGTCATGCCTCGATTCCGTTGAATCAATAGTCGTCCCCCGGACGTGATGCCGTGCGAACCTAAGTTGCGATCGCACAAGGCATAGTCATAAGGTTATCCAAAACACAACATCAAGTTATAGTACGCAGAGATAATTGATTGACACATTTGAAATAGAAGTAAACTTTTCATTGATAATAAGACTTCATTTATATTGACTCTATTACAATCATTGTCGTACGGGCTACAACATGACTCGACTTACAAAACAAACGCTGATGTGATAGTTGTTCCATATATTACATCCCTTTTTACAAGCAAAATAATTACACTTTCCACCTGCTATCGAGGGAAGTCGAATCGCCATCTTTTTTCTTTGGTACTGAGTGCAGAGTCTTCAAAAGCATTTCAGAAACAAGCCTTCAACACACGGACGAGGCTTCAAAAGTGTTCGCACCGCCTTGAGCTTTAAGTGGCACGTCCTTTATGGTTCGAGGTACCTGCATGGAGAGTGAGGATCAGTACATTACACTTTGTACTGATGCATGGCTATTTAAGTTCCAAGCTCTCGTTTGGTTGAAGAGTTTATATGACTTAGTGTATGAATGTTTCTAACCATCCTAATGAATTTCAAACAAGCATATGATAAGCATAATGTGAAATATGTTAGAACTTACCCACGACGGACCGTGCCATGCCTTATGAGACTTACCATGTTCTTCCCTGTCAATTGTTATCATTTAGATACCAAGTGCAACATTACGTGTGTTTGGTCACTGACATCACAAGCCATCATGGACTATAGCTTTGTTACCCGGGGCCCTTACAGCGCAAGTAGCGAACCCCGCTGCAAGTCCCCGCTTAACCCATGCTATCATCCAGCACAGCTATACCGTGTTTCCTCCTAGGCCGAGTCGGTCCCGTGGCCCCGGGTTGTCGCTCGAGGAAACTCTCTCCTTATCGACAAGTTGTCCAATGACCAAGTTAGACTTATTTAGTTTACTCAGGTAGAATCCACACTTTATTTGAGTCATTCTTTTGTTAATGCATTTCTATAGTTTACAGAGTGCCCGTGCCTTTGCATCTATCATATCTACCGCAACACTATTATCAATTGAACTAAGAAGGGGTCGAGAAGAGAAAGGTCAGCCACTCACCTTGAGTTTACTTCAAGCGAGAGAAATTGTTGGTCGCACTAGACGTCGCCTACGCGATTACCTAAAATTGCACAAGCAACCGATTAGAACACTGCATTATTCAAGAAGTTCGATAGGAAATGCGAGTTCGAAATGCAAGCCATAAAAACCATCGAAAATATTCACAAAAATGCATTCAGAAAACCAAGTCAAAACAAACGCAAGCGACGTAAAAAACAGAGCAACATGAGGTCTCTCCCGACTCTGCCGCAGAGTCAATCCTTGAGGCACAACCCGCTGAATATGGGACTTGGTTCCGAAGAAGCCATTCCATAATGGGGAATGGATCTTAATTCAACCGTTCCCGTTCGACCGATTCAATCGATCCCGACCTATCGGTCCCGACCGAATCGATAGCGACAGTGTTCCTTTCTCGCATACCCTGTGGACGGAGAATGGAACACGATGTAGGGACGAGGTACTACAGGACCGTCTCCGTCGGATGGGATACTACTGGCCTACGATGGTAGCAGATGCAGTTGATTATGCAAAGAAGTACAAGGCTTGTCTGATACACGCAGATTTCATACATCTGCTATCTGAGTTCTTGCACCCAATAGTGGCCTCTTGGCCATTTGAAGCAGGGGGAATGGACATTGTTGGTCCAATTACCCAGCCGTCGTCCAAAGGGCACCGGTTTATTCTCGCAATCACCGACTACTTCTCCAAACGGGCAGAAGTTATTCCGTTGGCAGAGGTAAAGACATCAAATGTGATCAGTTTCATAAAAACATCATGTCATCTACCATTTTAGACATCCATAGAGGATCATCCACGACAATGGTCCACTGTTCGCAAGCCATACTTTCTATCAATTCTGCGACAAAAACCGAATCCAGAATGTGGCTTCAACGGCTTACAACCCGGCAGCTAATGGTCTGGCTGAAGCTTTTAACAAGACCATAATCAAGCTTCTCAAAAAGTTCGTGTCTTCAAACCAGCACGACTGGAATGAAAAGCTTGGCAAGTGCTTATGGACATACCGCACCACAATTTGGACGGCCACAGGAAATACGTCGTTCTCTCTGGTTTACGAGAGCGAGGCAGTCCTCCTACTGGAGACCCAGATCCCCTCACTCTGCGTAGCCCTCACTTACCGGCTTACCTCAGATGATAATTATCGTCGACAGCTACAAGAGCTGGAAGCCCTAGACGAGAAGCGCTTATAAGCTCAACAACGAATCGAGCTCTATCAAGCACGCATCTCTGGAGCCTTCAATAAGAAGGTCAAACTGAGAATATTCTAAGTAGACGACCTCGTCTTGGCAGTTTGCAGGCCGATGGTTATGACTCATAAAACTGCCGATAAGTTCCAACCCAAGTGGGAGGGCCCATTTGTCATCGAGACCGTATTCTCCAACGACGCGTACCGTCTCGCAAAACAAAATGGAGATTGCTCATGATGCCGGTCAACAGCAAGTTCCTCAAGAAAAATTATGTCTAAATGACATCTTCCAACTATCTCTCAGATTGTGAGTTATGTACCCTCTGGTACCGTTGAACTTACACTCTAACCCCAAATCTTCCAGATTGTTGAGTTATGTACCCTCAGGTATCGCTGAACTTACTCTCTGACCTCTCCGAGTGGATTTATATAGCATCTTCTGGACAACAAGTCATGTATGATCATACCTTTAAACTTCCACACTAAATGCTTTCCCCCACCAAAGTTTGTCTCAAAATCTATTACTCGCACCACCAGTGCACAAAAAGGGTAATAGGTCCACAAAATTCCCCAACGGGAAAAACAACCACGTCCATATTACCTCTGAGTTATTTTTCCATCCATCACAAACAAACCACCCAATACATAGAACTTCCACGTTGATATCACCTCTGAGTTGTTCTGTGTATCCCTATTAGGCCTACTCCTACCACGTCCTCATTACCTTTGAGTAGGAAGGCTCTACTTTAGACCCATATTTACCACGTCCTCATTACATCTGAGTAAATATGTTGGTTTTTTCTCCACTTATTATCCGTACTCGCACCGCCAGTACACAAAAAGGATAATAGGTCCACAAATGTCCTTTGTTGACCATAAATGCTGTATTAGGTCCTCTAGTACATGCACCCCTTCTTCACAATCATATGCTTCTGGAATCCAGTTGTTTTGTGGCATTTATTACCCGTTACGTAGAAGTTTCACGTCCATATTACCTCTGAGTTGTTCTATGTATCCTCATTTGAGTCTACTCCCACCACGTTCTCATTACCATCAACCCCATATTTACCATGTTCTCATCACCTCTGAGTAAATACGATAGTTTCCACTCTCAACTTATTATCCGTACCTAAAACCAAGGTACGCCAAGGATGATAAGTCCACATAAAATCTCCAGCGGAAGTACCCAAACCTATCATGTCCATGCTACCTCTGATAAGATTGCCATACCTAAACAACTCTACTTTCCATGCTTCTTATTCAAAGTATTCCAAATTTGTAATTTGAAAACTTTGAAGGGAGTCTTGTAGAAACATGGAAAAGAAGATATTGCTTTTAGTCCCACATCGGAAAAGAGAAGAAGAAATGGGCACATTCCATTATATATAGAGCCCCTTGCCTCCTTTGAAAAGGGCACCAAAATAAATAAAAAAAGAGAATCACTCGCTGTCATGGCAAGGATGAGTTGAGTTCTGAGTACTATACGCCTTCACGGACTAGTATAAAGAAATCCAAGGCGGCACGGGCCATGCGCTTCAAACGTGCTATGCCAACAGTAAACCAGAGATGCGCGCGCAAAATCATACACGCTGTCGATGGTAAATTGAACAGAATTGACTCAGGTGCGTTTGCACCAGATATGAGCCGACTCTTAAAGTCCCCTTCCCACTTGGGTACAATTCTTGCGCTTGAACCAAGTCAGGAGGGAATCTCTTGTGGGCCAGACCCCATGTGATCCATTGAGAATGTCGAAGCTTCCAACTTGGACTCTTCCTACTACGCACCTTCGGGTGCTAAGTCGAAGAAGTCTAGGGCCATATCGCATATTTTATGCACGGGCCTGTCATAGCTCGTCCTGTCTTGCAGTGCTTTACTAGCCTCATATCCGGGAGCAAATATGATGGTCCCAAAAGTCTCTCTACAACGATCGAGAGCAAGTGCTTTACTAGACTCAGATCAGGGAGCAAAATGGACTCGAGCCGCATAAACAAGTAGACTTATGTGGCCAAGTGGACTCGAGCCGCAGAAGAAATGCTCCTAAAAATCTCATGCGGCCAAGAGAAACTAAGCCGCAGAGGGAAGGCTCTCGAAGACCCCATGCAGCTAGGTAGACCCGAGCCGCAGAATCAAGGCTCTCGAAGATCCCATGCGGCCAGGTTGACTCGAGCCACAGAAGCAAGGCTCTCGAAGACCCATGCAGCCAGGTTGACTCGAGCCGCAGAAGCAAGGCTCTCGAAGAACCCATGCGGCCAAGTGAAACCGAGCCGCAGAAGCAAGGCTCTTGGAGACCTCATGCGACCAAGTGGACTTGAGCCGCAGGAGGAAGACTCTTGAGACTTCATGCGGCCAAGATGATTCGATCCGCAGAAGGAAGTCTCTTAAAGACCTCATGCAGCCAAGCCAATTTGAGCCGCAGAAGGAAGACTCTTCAAACTTCATACGGCCAAGATGATCCGAGCCGCAGAAGGAAGTCTCTTGAAGACCTCATGCGGCCAAGCCAATTCGAGCCGCAGAAGGAAGACTCTTGAGACCTCATGCAGCCAAGCTGATCTAAGCCGCAGAAGAAAGACTCTTGGTACCGCATGCAGCCAAATTGATCCGGGCCGCAGAAGATTGATTTCACTCTGTTGTGGGGGGGACACATGGCAATTTGACCAAGTCTCAACCACCAAGATTTGCTCCAACAAAGAAATCTCAACAAACCACTAGCTGGCAGCCAAAAAACGAGTCTTTATGTACTGTTGCAGTCACGTGGCCACGTGGCCATCCATGCGTCTCAAAATATCATTCATCCTGAAATCACTATAAATAGCAGGGTACCACACCCATGCAGATGGTTGGCAATCCAAGGCTGGTAACCCACGAATGGCAATTTATTTGAGAGCAAGGAGCGCATCAGATAGTCCAAGGAGTAAGGCAGAGTTATTACACTTTCCCGAACCTCTATCGTCACCCCCCCAGAATCAAAACTAAACAATTGTACTTAGATTGTTTTCTAGGCTTTCTTTCTAGGCTTTCTGTTGTACAAGCGAGTTTGCAATTAAGTTCAATTCATCTGTAATTTTGTTGTGCTTGATATTTAATGGCAAACATTCGTGTCCTATTGTATATATGGACATGATACACTCCGTGGAACACATATACATATACACGACATGTTCTCAACCATTAATTTGATGTTTAATTGGTTTTATGATGTCAATTTAGGGTTTATTCATGGTACTGATACTGTATTATGTTTGGGCATTTTCTGAGTATTTAAAATGTGAATTAAACTGCTAATTCATGGTTAATTTGTGATGATTAACATATATACATGTCTGGGTTGATGTTTGCATAGCTGGGTTTCATATTTACTCATGATTAGGCTTGTAATTTGGGTTTTTGAATATGAAGGATACTCGAACATGACTGAAACCTAAATTTAGGTTTAATTCCTTTATATGTTGTTACACTGAGATATGGGTAGTGATTCCTGAGAACTAAGGTTTAGTTTTAATATAAAATTGTGTGGGTTTGATATGTATCTGAGACTGATTCAATGTAATGTAGATATTTGGTCTTCATGTTGTGATTTAAATTAAGTTTTCAAGAGGGAATGGTTCAGGATTGGACTGATACATACATGTATAGGTCCTGTTTGATTTTTTTTGAATTTCTGAACATGGGGCTTATGAAATATTGGGTTGAATGATATGTTAACTGTTTCATGAAAACCTGAGAATGAAATATGAGTTTCACATTACACCCTTCACTATACTGTTACACTCATGACACATTCACAAACCCCTTTGCCATGTACACTATGTCCACTACACCTTGACACCATGTGTGACACCTCACTTTGACATTTCTATATGTTATTGACACTATACACACATTCATAACCCTTTTCTATGTTGACACATATGACTGCCCATTGCCAAGTTCACATTACACTATATATATATATATATATATATATATATATATATATATATATATAACTTACCCTTTATTTGTATGTATATATTATATGTACATTGCTTTGTATTATAGGCATTTAGCCTATGTGAGCCTATGTATATTATATGTACATATCTACTTGTGTGTGTGATTGCTTGGTTTGGCATTGTACTTGTGTTTGTGTGATACTATATATCTATATTCATACCCATATGTAAATTGAATGTATATGTAACATATGTTGTATATAGAGTGATGCTTGTGTTAGGCAATAGCCTATAGATGTGATATATCTAGTATCTAAGTATATAGACTTGTGTTGTTTATTTTGTCTTGGTAATGTGTTTGATTGCTAGTATAGGCTTGGTTAGGCCTAGAATGACTTGTTAGACTAGGATTAGACCTAGAATAGCTTGGTTGACCTAGTTTGACTTTATAAGTTGACCAGAGTTGACCAAGAGTTGACTTTAGTCTAGAATGACCTAGAAATCTTATGGAATGCATTGTAATGTTCAATATTACCTTTCTGGACATATTGTGACATGTGTTGCTCTAAATAGGACTCATCTACTCTGTCTGGACATCTATATTCATCAGATACTCAGGATACCAGCGAGTACATTCTCTGACCGTTTCATACTTGTTAGGAATTATATTCTTGTCATAGTTTAATTTACTTGATGCTGACACAATATTATAACGGATTAGTACTATATGGATCTTTACATGAGATATTATCCCCTCGGGTGCATCGAATACATTATGTCATGTGCTTTTCACGAACATCATGTATTTTCTGGACTCTTATTATTTATGTATATTCATGTGCTCTCATGTACTCTCATGAGCTTCATGTATAAACTATCATGTACAATAACATAACATGTATAGATCCTTGTGTATTGATTGGGGCATGGGGGAGTAGAAATAGTCATGTGAACAATTCTAAAGTAGTGTAATCATGTATAAACTCTTTAGTGTAATCATGTGCAAATGAAGCCGTTCATATGTCTATCTTGTACTCTAAATCACATAGTCACTTACAGTTCTCTATTATCATATATAGATAGCTTCGTTTATCAGTTTCTCTCTTTCTTTTCCTGCTTATTTCTTACAGCATTTCATGTATCTTAATCTATCACATGCTTTATATTTTCTGTCAAGTTATGAACTGCGTGAGATGTATTGTGCTCGTTCCCGTCCTGATTGGACTGTTGAAAATATTACAGGTGATGATGAGGAGTTCTACACTACATATTATGGCACTGGCTTAGATGACACCGGCGACTTGGACCCTCAGGAGGATCCAGCAGTCGCTGAGGACTTGCCCATTGTCTAGTTGGACTTCTAGACTAGTTTCTTACTTAGATTGTTTTGTCTTGAGATGTACTTTCAGTTATTTGGATTTTGATGTTGTTTTGAACATTAAACTTATTTCTTTCAGTTGTATTTCTCAGTTGAGACTATTATCCATCTTTTATCTCTTTATTCCATCTTAGATTCTGTGATTGAAATGTACTTTTATATTGTCCTCCTTTTGGAGCGTATATTATTGTACAGGTATGGTTATATTGTTAGATGTGGTAACCTAGGACATCGTTCTACCGCCGACACTGAGGCGTAGGCTGGACGTACCCACTTCTCGTGTCCTTACACTGGGTGCGGGTTATGACAGATCACGTAGGCGACGTCTAAGTGCGGCCAACCAGTTCCTTGCCACAAGTAAGACTAAGGTGAGTGGTTGACCCTTCACCCCTCGACCATTTTCTTCAACGTATTGTCGATACCAACGTATGCTATGCTAAGTTGTAAATGCAATAAAACAAAGGCTTATTCCAATAAACCGTTGCATGATATTTCACGTTTACGGACTATAGAACTGCTTATCATAGAAATTTTCATATGCTTGCTTATAATATGCTTCCGTCAAACTATGTTAAACAAAAAAGGAATGAACCAACGAATGTATACTGCAAATGATAAGGCAAGATATGCCGAGTTTGGTTGATTTTACTATGAATCATAGGCCATGCTTGAATAACTAGTTTAGTCTAGCACGGTCATGGACAACTTGTATACAAGGACGTTTGTTTCCTCAAATGATAACCCGGGGCCACGGGACCGCTTCGGCCTAGGAGGAAACGCGGTATAGCCGAGCTAGATTTAAGCAACGGGTAATTCGAAAACTTGCAACGGAGCTCGCTACTTGCGTTGAAAGGACCTCGTCTAACTAGGCTATGTTCAGGATGGCTTGTTAATGCCAGTGACCTCCACATCATACACTTAATATGAATTGATATCAAAATGACAGAGAAGGCGTTGGTAAGTTTTATGTGTACGACATGCTCTGTCGTGGATAAGTTCTAGCATAATTTACCTTGTTTACGTTTTGTTAGACTTCTTGCATGAAGCTGACTAGGATGGCTAGAAAGATCACTAAATATACTGCATGATTCACCTAAATTCTGAACCAAATGAAAACATGGAAAATAATTAGCCACTCGCCAATACACGTTGATTGTATTGATCCTCGCTATCTATAGGTGCTATAAATCAGGAGGAGCATAGCGCGTGACTAAAGACAGCGCTCGTGTGTTTTGAAGCTTCATCTGTGCGTGTGGAGCCTTGAACCAATCTCTTTTGAAGACTCCGCAATTATCCAAGCTGAGATGTATCAACTATCCCCTATTCAAGGTGTCTTCATGTTTTGGTTGTATAAAAGGGTGTGATATATGGAACGACTATCTCATCGACGTTTATTTTGTAATGGAGTTAGTTTGTAAGTCCGCGTGGCACCTTTGTATCGAATCTGTAATATGATATTTATTATCAATAAAGCTCAAGTTTCTCCATATATAATGTGTTCAATTTACTCTGTACACTCTCTTGTTGTTGTATTTCAGATAACCTTATGACTATGCCTTGTGCGATCGCAACTTAGGTTTGTACGGCATCACGCCCGGGGATGATTATCAATTCTACGAAATCGGGATGTGACAGTCGTCGGCCATTGGAGTTCGAAGCAGGAGGCGGTGTATTTTTCAAGATCTCTCCCATCAGAGGAACCATCAGATTTGGAAGAGCTGGGAAGCTTAGTCCCAGATACATCGGTCCATTCGAGATATTGAGCCGAGTTGGAGAAGTGGCATATCGGGTGGCATTACCACCTAACCTTGAAGGCGTGCATAATGTCTTCTATGTTTCATAGCTGAGACATTACATTCCAGACCCGAGCCACATTTTGGACCATTCAGAGTTAGAGATTGGTCCCAGTCTTATAGTGCCAGAGCATTTAGTCGAGATATTAGACCGCATGAAAAAGAAGCTGAGGAATACTGTGATCCCGCTAGTCAGAGTAGCATGGTGTCACCACTCCCCAAGCGAGTCTACCTGGGAGCGAGAGGCTGACATGAGAGAGAAATACCCTCACCTGTTTTGAGGCATGAATAAACCCTATCTCTACCCTTAGAATTTTGAGGATGAAATTTCACTAAGGAGAGAAGCTTGTAAAACCCAAATTCGGATTAATTAATTAATTTGGGTATTTGTAACAATTGTCGATTTATATTAGTACAATTTTAGATCAATATAAGTTATTAGTATTAGTATTATTATATTATTAGTAGTATTATTATTATTTAGTCGGTTAATTAAATTACTTTTTAGTTAAATCAAAATTATTGATTGTTGGATTATGTTTTGTTTGGACCCTAACCTAGCCCAATCTTTATTCCTAAGCCCAACCCTTTTCTTTTCAAAAAATAATAATAAAATAATAAATAAATAATAAAACTCAGTCACTCACCCGACCTTCTCCTGACCCATTCCCTATTCCCTCTCACACGTTCAACCTTTTCCCCCATTCCTCTCCATGTTTAAATCCCCTAAAAATCTCTCCACCACATCACTTATTCTCTCATCCCCAACATTAACTGCCACCACCATCATTTGCTCTTCACAGAGAAGAAAACTCCTCCTCAACCTTAACTACTAGCACTCACTATTCCTTTCCCACAAAAGAAAACCAATCCCCTCATAGCACCCTCCCTCTCTTTCCCTCTCTCCAAACCTACAACCCCGACCCCGCGCCCTTCCGGCCGACCCCGCAGTCCCCTCGCCGGTGCCGACCCTCGGCTAGCCTCCGCGACCGACACCCTATCCTGCGTACCTCCGACGGACCGCACGACCGCCTCCGCGGACGACCCTGACACGTGTGTCCTTCGCGTCGGACCGCGACCCGTGTCCTACGCTACCACCGTTCTGAACGGCCGCTCGAGTACCGTTGTCGTGTTCGCTGTGACACATTCCGAGGCTCCTCGAGTTGCGGACGACGCTTCGTAGAACTCATCCGAGTTCGAGGCCACCCTTCGGATTTTGTCATCAAATTATTCGGTATATATTTCTATCCGAGTAGTTCGTCCCTTCCCGTAGTCGTAGTCTGTGATGACCGGTCTCGATCCCCTATAGGATTTGTTGCGTTGTGTGTGGATACTTGGAATGATCATTGGATCGTTGGTTCGATTTCGTGCTCGGAACATTATTCTGTTAGACATTGGTTCTGTGATCGATTTCGGATTTGGGATCGGTTCTGTGAGGTTGCTTTGGCTTGAACTGTGAAGTGTGTGTTCTTTGTAGTTGGCCTTGGCTAGGATTTGCGAAGTTGTGTTTGGTTAAATTGGTTCTATTAATATAAAGGTGTGATTTTTCTTTAATATAAATATATATGTATATATATAATTTAAAAAGATTGGATTGTGTTTTAATTATACTCTTAATATTTGTGACTCATTTATATATATATATATATATATATATATATATATATATATATATATATATATATATATATATATATATATATATATATATATATTGTAACGCCCCAGTCCCAAAATACGTAGGACTAGGAATGTAGACATGCCAGTTGTATTCATACGAAGTACACTCCAATATATGGAACCCTCGTATGAATACATAAGCTGTAAAATGCAGTAAAACCACAACTAATCTCATCCACACAAAATAAATGAATAGAAGATGTCATATAAAGATAATGAATTATCTTGATACAATATGTTGGGCGGAGACAAATCCACTACCAACAAAATAAAGAAAAGTACATAGAAAATGAAATAAGTGGCGAGCGAAGCGAAGACGATCCAAATGCAATCATCCTCGAAGAAATAGCGAAGATCACGGCTAGAGCTAGAACACCTGCGAAAGACAATAGCACACACCTGGCAAGACAACCAGGTCCTCAGAGGGACGTAACAAGACACATAATATCATGCCATATAAACTGAATAAATATTGCTCAATAAATAAGTAAATCGAATTATAACATGGTCCAATACGTACCTACTGAACGAGCGTACCATCCCTCCAACCAAACAAGGACAGGAGATGGTAAACTAATTCACGGTGACGTATCTTTCCATGCTATGAATCCAATATGGTATCCGGACCCCAACAAGGTTGAATACCTTCTCATCGAAGTAGTAAGTCACACCTACAACCAAACAAGGACAAGATGTGACGAACTAATCCGCAACAAGTTATTGTTCCAAGTCACGGTCAGATACAAGTACCCAAACCAAAAGTACTCGTACCTAACGGATAAAGGTACCTAACATTCTAAGTGATATGTAGTTAAGAACAATCCTTCCTACGCATGGGCCCTGGCTGAATAGGATCGGCGTAGTCCCCCTTGGGCACCAGAGGCCCCTTCAGTAAGAGCATGACGTTCCGCAGAATCGTCAGTGGCCGTCAGTAATCTTGGGTCATCAACCCCGTATCTCCTGCGGAGAGTCCGGGTCACAAGGGAAGTGCATCGAAGCCCATACGCTAAGGAATTGTCCTCCCCACCCAATGCCTACTGTATTGCATCCGCAACACAAACCACTATAACCGCTAAGTCAAACTAGCATGCAATCTCTATTAGCGGTTATTCCTATCGCACGGCTTGTACGTACTGGTGGCCAGCCAATCACGTACTTCCGTGTTCTACATGCGACACACAACCTCGTGTTACAACGTGTCAAGGCCAATGAATACAACACACAAGGTGGTCCCTTAAATCTAGGGTTAATGTGAGAAAAATAATATATAGCAGGAAAATAAATGAACAGTAAGTTCTAACAGTTATGCCATGTATCACAGTTTATTTTGTATAAAGAAAATAATGAACATGCATGAAATATGAGCTAAAATAATTAAACAGCAAATGGCAAGGTGTCTTGCCTGGTAGTACGCCTGGTGTGCTGCGATAATCATAGTGGCATGAACTGCGACTTCGGTGCAACAACTATGCAAGGAAACCTCGGATGGTGGCACAGACAGTTCCATTGGGTCCAGAAGGGTCAATTTATTTAGGGTGGACATAAGGTGGGCTTGAATTGGCAAGGGATTGTGAATAGGACAAATCGCGGAAGAGGGAGATAACCGAAGGAATTTGAAATAAAATAATATATGTGATTTTAGAAAATTATTTATAATACTTAATAACTAGTTTTTATGAGTCAAAATAATTATAGAAAAAATACTTAAATTCAAGAAAAATATTTTTAGGCAAGAATCCTAATTTTGTAAATATAAGATTTTTAGGGCTAAAACTAATTTGTCAAAGTGAAATTATAGGTAGAAAACTATCATAATATATTCTAAGTTTGAAATTGATTTAGACTAATCATGATAGAACCTTTTTAGAAAGTATTTATAATATCCTTACAAATATTTTTTTTTTATCCACTACTAGTAGGTACAAAATGATAATAACCATAAAAGAAAAACACGATAATAATAACAAGGCTCCTTAGCAATTTATATCTAGTATTTTAAGATACAAATAACTTAATATCCCAAAAATATAAATATAAATATATTTTTATATCTGTACTGTTTACAATAATACTTACAATAGTAAAGATGACAAATCATAACAACAGAAAAATAATAATAATAAGAATAAGAATAATAATAATAATAATAATAATAATAATAATAATACTAATAATGAAATAGGAATAACAATAAAACAATAATAATAATAATAATAATAATAATAATAATAATAATAATAATAAAATAACAATAATAATAATAACAATAATAATGATTTTGATAATAAAAATGATAATAATAATATCAGATACTAATAACCAAAACCTAAAGCATTCAATCAACAGCAATAAAAAATAAAAGATAAAATAATAAAAGTAAAACTAACCAAACGTTGCAGACTCGAATAGAAAGGAGAGAGAGAGGAAGGGGGCAGATTGAGAGAGAGGGCTGGGGAAGGAAGCGAGTCGACGGTCGCGGAGGAGTGGGGCGGCGGCGGAGCGGTGCGGAAAGGGAGGCACGACGAGGAAACGCGGTCGCGGCGGTGGTTGGCAACGGAAAGAGGTTTCGACGGAGCTGCGGTCGGCGCTGCAAAGGAGGCGGTGGCGCGCTGAAATCGGTGGCGGGCGGAGGAGCTCGGATGGCGACGAGGAAATGAAAGGAGAGGGGATGGCTCGGCTGCGGCGGAGGTGAGTCGCCAGGGGCGACGATGGGTCAGTGGTCCGGCGGCGCACTCAGGCGGAGGCGAGGGGAAGAAGCGGCCACGCGGAGGGTTTTGGGGGTTTACGGGTCCGACGGGATGGGGGTTCGGCGGCGCAACGCGGCTAGGGCACGGGGATCCGGCCGGCGGCACGCTGGCTGGTGAGGACAGTCGGCGCACGGTTGGCGGCGCTGGCGGTTTGCCGTGGTCGCGGAGGACGGGCTAACTCGGACGGCAAGGGCGGAGGTGCTCGCAGCGAGGCGGAGAAGGCGCTGGAGCGGAGGACACGGCAGATCGGCTAAGGTTAGGGTTTCTCTTTCCTTTCCTATTGTGTGGTGGCTTGTGGTCGGCTCCGGCCAAGGGGGAGGAGCCAGTGGTGGTTGGTGTTGCTTTTGGTTTTTGGGTGGCTGCGGCCTATGATGGTCGTGGCGGGGGTTGTTCTTGGCTGATGGTGGTGGCCGGGCTGTGCTCGGGGAGGTCAGGTGGCGTGTAGGTGGTGGCTGGGTGTTGGTGGGTTGGAGACAGGGAGGTGGATACGAGCAGGGACGGGATCGGAGTAGGCTGGCCGTGGGTAGGTGGTCGATGGGGTTAGGATAGAGATAGGTTTAGGGATTTGGTGTCGGGGTGTCGACACGAAAGATAATTGTATTTGTAAAAGAATTGGAATAAGATTTGATGGTGGAACACAGACACGATGCACTGATTTTTGGGTTGTGAAAATTTGTTGTGGATGAATAATGAATTGGAGGAGTACCTGCCTATTTATAGGATGTGAAAATTCCCAATTAGATATGGATTAGGATTTAAATTCCCCAAAATAGATAATTTGCTACAAATTCAAATCAATCAAATCTAAATCCAAATCTAATTCAATCAATTTAAATCTAATTAAATGCTTTGGCTTAAAATAAATTGGGATAAATCAAACTTCAAATATTTAACTATTTAAATAAATCCAAAATTAAATCAAGATTTAAATGGCCATAATACTTCCAAATATATTTTTCAAAATACCAATAATAATAATTTCAAAAATAAAAAATATTTTTAAATATCTTTTTGAATAATAAAATATTAATATTAGTAAATCTCAAAAATTATATTTTATTTAAAATAAACTAGCAAAATATTTAGGCAATATATGTATGCCTAAAAATATATTTTATTTTAATAACTGCTATAAACGAAAAGGCTTTCATAATTAAAATCATAAACTTGAAAATAATAGCTAGAAATAATTATTGTCTATATTTATATTTCTTTGAAACTATAAAAATAATATAAATAATATTTTCAAAATATGTACGCTCGCACATATTCGCACTCGACGAGCAAAGAAAATAATTTCGTGCGCGACGTACAATACGACTACTACGCGACGTACAATACAAATTTTTAAATCGGTACCAAATTTAATAAAAAAATAGTAAAATTTAGGGGTTTACATATATATATATATATATATCTATATATATATATATATATATATATATATATATATAATATATATATAATATATTATTGTTATTCTCGAAAACCTTGTTTTCACAAAAAAAATACCATTCCAGAGATACATATTTATATTTTATCGGTTCATTAAGATTGGTGTATTTTGGTTAATTTGAGACTTTATCGTATCCACCGAAATGGTCGAATGAGCCTTTAGCAAAATGCAAACGCTACTGGATATTTCCGTACGTTGAGGCATAAGCTATTAGCAACATGTGATTGCGTGACCAAGTATAGACTTTATATGTCCCTAGCTTGTGACTTTAGA
>JANAVB010031216.1:6783384-6884457 GCA_029216955.1 Iris pallida | reverse complement strand
ATATATATATATATATATAGATATATAAATAATAAATATATATAATATATTATTATATATATATATATAGTAAGAATATATATTATAATATAGTAAAGAATATATATATATATATATATATATATATATATATATATATCTATATATAGATATATATATATTATATATATATAAGTATAAGCACAAGCTTTTCCAAATAAATCGAATGTCTATCTTTCCAAATAAAGCAAACCGAATCTTTATACAAATTGACAAATAAGTGTAAAGCAACGTTAGAGTAATTTAACCGTTAGTGCAATTATTAAAGCAGAAAATTGACTAGGACCCAATATTAGAGATTGTAACTAGAACACCCAAAAATGGTTATAGGAACTGAGACGTACTTTTAATTAAATGTAGGGTTTCAAGGACTAGACTGAGATCCTCCTTCCCTCCATCTTCCTTTTACAAACTCAAGGCAAGTACACTGCTGGATTATGGTATTTTTTTCTTATTGTATGTGACACATTGCGCCACGGAGTTCTTCTCTATGAACTCAATATTGACTCTGGTATTGGAGATAGTGTAGCGCTTATGACACTACCAAATAAGTCGTTTTAGCGACGCCCAAAAACGTCGCTAAACAATAAAATCCGTCGCTAATATGAAGCACCGACGCAATTACCGACGTCTAAGTTTTGTCGTCGTTTCCTTAGTCGCTGATTACAAAAACGTCGCTGAACGTCGCAATTACCGACATCCAGCGACGTAACTGTACGTCGTGAGTTCTCGACGTCTACCGTCGTGTCGTCGGTATATTAGCGACGTATATGTATCGCTACACGTCGTAAAGTCCTGGAATAATTCCCGACTCTACCGTCATTTCGCGTAATATAGCGACGTGAATGTAGTCGCTAGACGTCGGTAAAGGTCCATACATTTTTTTGCAGCTAGTCGTCGGTAAACGTCGGAAAAGCGTCGGAGACCTTAATTTTTTTTGCAGTTAGTCGTCGATAAGGGTCGAAAAAACGTCGGAAAAATGTATTTTTTGCAGCTTGTCGTCGGTAACGTCGGAAAATGACGTCGATAAACGTCAGTAAGCGTCGCTAAACGTCGCTAAAATTGTAAAAAAATAAAAAAATAAAACACAGATTCTATATTACCACTCACAATTCAAGATGCTACACATATAGGTACACATTCAAATCCCCTCACAATTCTAAATCACAGCACATTCAACCCCTACTCACAATTCAAGATGCTACACATATAGCTTTAATCTAATTAATTAACATCCAATCCAAACACAATTAACATTTATCGACGAAGGAATTAACATCCAATCCAAACTCCAATCCAAAGTCACAAGTCAAATCGATACAAACACAATAACATCCAAATCCAAACATCCAATCATAAGTCACAACATATGATGATACAACACAAACAAAAGTCCTAACTAGGACTACTAGTGATCTGGTGCAGGAGGGGCACCGCCGCGACGAAGGGATAACAACTCCTCATACTCCGCAAGTGAAATCGATACAGATGGAGCGCCAGGCTGTGACGTCGTGGAGTCGGTGTCGAAAAGAAGGCGGTGGAGGCGGCGGAGTCGACGACGATGAAGGCGACCCGTACCAGCATGCTCCAACGCTGTAAGTCGCTGGTTGTATGAATCCATGATAGATAACATTCTACCAGTGCTCTGGACCATCGAATCCTGCCAATCTCACCTTCTCGGCCATGGTCACCTGTCCAGTCTGCAACTCCGTCACCGTGCGCTCTAACCCTCCAACGGTGCGCTCTGTCCTTCAGTCGTCTCCACGAGCCCCATAATGGCGCGGTCGAGCGCATCCATCGTGCTATCAGCGCAGTCGTCCGTAGGTGCTGAGACTGCTGCTCGATCCGTCGTAGCAGGTCGTCACGGAGAGACTCCATCATCTGGTGGACTCGGGCAGACTCCTGGGACGGCTGTGGACCATGCACACTAGCAGAGATGTCCTAGAGGACTGGTCGCAACTAGGGCGCCATAGGATCCCGTACCGTAGTACGTACCCCTATGGAGGCCACCACGGCGGTCATCCACAGCTCGTCCTCCGACGAGCTTGAGTGGGCTGCGAGGTACCCGCCACTCCTGCATCAGGTGCACTAGCAGTCGCCCGTTCCCGCAGCCTCTTATACTCGGCCTAGAAAGTATGGATACTCTATGATTAATTTCTAATTAATGTACTTATTTTTACTAACTTCATGAATATTATTTGCATCATATTTACTAAGTTATATTAAAATTGACACGAAGTATTAAATTAAGATAACATATAATACTTACATAGTCTGCTCTCGCCCTCTCGTCAATAAGGACTCCGCCCTTCCGATGGGTGGCCAGGAAGACGGTCACCATGTCGACGTTACCGACCTTCCTTACCTGTAATTAATATATTATCTTAGTAATAATTTATCGGATTTGCATTAAATAATATTTCTAAAGAGAAAGACATACCAGACGACGGAAATGTTCCGTCATCGGAATCGACCCACCGCACCACTTCGAGGCATGTTGCCTAGCCGTCTTAGCCTTCTCCGACTTCTCCTTGTACCCTGGCTCGTTGAATCGAGCCTTCATCGCATCCACTGATCAGGGGTGATCCAACCTTTGATCGGCTTTCCGGCACGATCACGTTCCTTCTGATCATTAATAGAGTCGCGGATCAGCTTAGCAGCGACGGAAGGAAACATCCCCTCGATCAGCTCGGCCCGGTGCGGTGGATAGTAAAACATATCCTAGAACAGTATAAAACCAAATATTTATCAGTTATATATATGCATAAATTAAATGATTCATGTTAAAAACAATCTATTTTAACCTTGAAGCGCGTAAACCAGTAGTTCTTCCTTTCGTCTGGAGCATCAGAGTAGTTAATCCAGGGACCACCATAATTATGCCTCAGCATATCGCCTAGGCGTCTCTGTACCCCTGGAGGACGATATCTATACAACATATTATATTCATGAAAAAAGTTAATTTATGATAAAAACAGAAAAAAAATCATAAACCAAAATACCTACTTTGTACCGTCGGCCAGATCTCTGTCCTCCCCCTCCTCCGGAGGTGCGCACGCATCATCTTCATGATGCTGGTCGGCCGTCGGCGCATCCTCCTCGGCCGTCGGCGTAGCCTCCGCCATCTGCTCATCCATCTCCATCGTCGTATCAGCATCAGGAACGCTAGACGGGCGAGCACTCTCAACAGGCCTGGAACTACTCGTCCCAGGAGATATGCCACGTGATGTCGTCCCAGCAGGCCCAGCTACTGTCCGATATGGAGGAGTAATCGGCGACGAAGATCCAGAGCCGGTACCAGTAGGAGGTACCGAAGGAAAACTCCGTCCTCTAGCAGTACCTGTAGGAAGTACTGGAGGATCATGTCCTCGTCGTGGTCCCTCGTAACGCTCCGCGACGACCTGCCATACCTGATAACAGTATATGATAGTACAAGAAATTAAATAATAGAGACTAGAAATATGAAAGTACAACAAATAATAGAGACTAGAAATATAAAAGTACAACAAATAATAGATACTAGAAATATGACAGTACAACAAAGATAATAACCAAGGTAACATATGATGATACATTCTACAATAAACATCTAAGTCCAGATAATATATTCTAGAAGAAACATCTAAGTTCAGATAAGTATATCTCTCTCAATCATCTTCAGAATAATCATCTTGTTCGTCTTCCTCGACCTCATCTTCCTCTTCCTCCTCATCTTCACTTTCGTCTTCACCTTCGTCGGCTTCGTCTTCCTCTTCGGATAATTCTACATCTTCTACATTATGTGTCGTGTAATGC
Source organism: Iris pallida (assembly GCA_029216955.1). Taxonomy (NCBI): domain Eukaryota; kingdom Viridiplantae; phylum Streptophyta; class Magnoliopsida; order Asparagales; family Iridaceae; genus Iris; species Iris pallida. Next base: position 6,880,623 of record JANAVB010031216.1, on the reverse strand, counting down.
GTAACTTCCGTGGAGTCCACATCGACAATATTGGTTACAGGAGGTAGCTCGTCCTCCTGGTAAGCTTTTTCATCAACATCAAAAGTATCTCTAGCTTTAGTCTTGCATACTGCCCACCAGTCAGACTTCGTTGCTCCCCGTCTCGGATAAGCTGTGAAGTACACGAACTGAGCCTGAGTTGCTAGGACAAACGGTTCGTAGCCTTGATATCTACGCTTGTAGTTTATATCCACAAGACCATGCTTGTCAATTTTCCAGCCTTGATTTTCAATCGGATCGAACCATTCACACTTGAACAACACGATCTTTGCAGGTTCTCTGCCATAATTATATGACAACTCCACAATCTCTCGCAAGATGCCAAAGAAATCATTTCCTGGATCGACGTCTTTGTAGTTCGAAGACTTGATACACAAACAACTGTTCTTCGTGGAATCAAGATCCAGGAAGCTGTCTCTGATCGGAGCATTTGTCGACTTGAACCGAAAGCCATTGACACAATAACTTGGCCATGTTTTAACAAAAGTAATTGGTCCCTTGGCAAGAGTTCTAATTAATTCAATCTCGGGTGAAATTAGACGATCGACCTGAATATCAAAGAAGAGATAATAAGTTATTTATTGCGCAGTTGCATTAGAAGAGGCCAGTAAATATTACCGAGCTGCTTACATATTCGCTCAACCAAGAAGGAAAATGACGTCTCATTTCTTGTTCTAATGCTTCGTCTGTTAGGTAGGGTCTAACCAGCCTCAACTCATCATTATATGTGCTGGAAAATAACGAAGCATTAGAACGATTAGTACAATAATATTAGCTTATACTATTACATTGAGATGACGTAAACTCATCATTCCTTACTTACCCCTCTAGCTTCTCCACTTCATCCTCGTCGCAATTGAGTAATACATACAACTGAGCAGCCCTTAGCTCTTCGTCATTCAAATATCTCTTCTTCATTTTCCCCGAAGGCTTTCCGGACGCATTGAATACTTTCAGTATTCCATCATTAAATTCTTGATATCCGTCGTCGTTTCTCGGAGCCCTCGTTCTATTCGTAGCAACATGAGGTTTGAAATAGGAGGAGCAGAAATTTGTAATCTCCTCGAGAATATAGGCTTCACAAATAGAACCCTCGACCCGAGCCTTATTTTTTACCTTTCTTTTTAGGTGATTCAAATGTCGCTCGAACGGGTACATCCATCGATATTCGACGGGTCCACCAACACGTGCCTCGTAGGAAAGATGAATCGGCAAATGCTCTATAGAGTCGAAGAATCCAGGAGGAAACACCCTCTCTAGCTTGCACAGTGTTACCGCAATGTCCTTCTCTTGCTTTTCTAGACGATCAACGAGCAATTTCTTAGAACAAAGGTCCCTGAAGAATATGCTAAGCTCCGTCAATGGATCCCAAACTGCCTGCGGTAAGAATTCCCGAAATACAATCGGAATTAACCACTCTATGAATACGTGACAATCATGGCTCTTCATACTTGTCAGTTTGTTCTCCTTGAGGTCGACGCATCTTCTCAAGTTTGAAACATACCCATCTGGAAATTTCAGACCTTGAATCCACCTACAAAGCCTCACTTTATCCTCCTTCTCCAGTGAGAAAATTGCCTTAGGCTGCTTCAATTTTCCATTCCCGTCCTCTATCAAATGCAATGCAGGACGTCTACATATTTCTTTCAAGTCCAATCTAGCCTTAGGATTGTCTTTCGTCTTCCCCTTTACGTCCATTACAGTATTAATTATGTTGTCAAACACATTCTTCTCGATATGCATGACATCAAGGTTATGTCTAATCAGATTGGTGCTCCAGTATGGCAGATCCCAGAATATACTCCTCTTCGTCCAGTTATGAGTGCGACCAAATCCGTCACACTTGTAGCCCGTAGCAGGCTGCTCAATAGCACTTGGTAAATCTCTAACCTCCTCCCATATCGTGGCTCCGCACCACCTTGTCGGTGGATCACCCTTCTCCACAACGCCAGCACGAAAAGCATTCCTGTTCCTCCGGTACGGATGATCCTTCGGCAGGAATTGTCGATGACAATCGAAGAAGCACGGTTTGCCTCCGTGTTTCAAACGGAAAGCCTTAGTGTCGTCCATGCAACACGGACATGAAAGACGACCATGCGTGCTCCATCCAGATAACATTCCATAGGCCGGAAAGTCGTTGATGGTCCACATAAGTGCTGCCCGCATCTGGAAATTTTGTTTTCTAGATACATCGTACATGTTGGAACCTACTTCCCACAGCTGATTCAACTCATCAATCAATGGCTGTAAATAAACATCGATGTTCCTTTTCGGATTGTTCGGACCTGGGATAATAACGGTGAGGAACATATATGGAGTCTTCATGCACATCCAAGGCGGTAGATTGTACGGGGTGACGATCACAGGCCAACACGAATACTGGGATCCCGAAAGTCCGAATGGGGTAAAACCGTCAGAGCAGAGACCCAATCTAACATTACGCGGATCAGAAACAAAATCTGGATACTCTCGATCAAACTGCTTCCATGCTTCTCCATCAGATGGGTGATCCAACACTCCTTCGGTATGTTCCCGCTCATGCCAACTCATGTTTTCTGCAGTTTCCTTCACCATAAACAACCGCTGCAAACGCGGCGTCAACGGCAAGTAGTGCATCGAAGAGGTAGGCTTCCTGGCACCGACAAACTTTCCTCTACCACAGGCCTTGTAGCGATCGACACCACAAAATCTGCAAGCGTCTTCATCCTTGTCGTCTTTGTAGTACAACATGCACCCGTTGCGACAGGCATCAATTTTTTCATATCCCATCCAGAGCGATCTAACCATCCTCTTAGACCGGTAGAAGTCTTTAGGCAACTTCGCACCCTCAGGCAATATTTCTATAAGCAACTCCATAATACGGTTGTAGCAATCTTGCGACATGTTAAAATCGGACTTGATGCTCAACAATCTTGTAACCACCTCCAACGGTGAATGATCCTCACAACCAGGATATAATAGAGTCCTTGCATTCTCCAGCAACTCCATGAACTGTGCAGCATCGGGGTTCGGTGCCTCCTCAGGTGCATCATGATCATCCGGATCGAAACTAGGCCCGGCCGCGTCAAAAACCATGTTCACCAACCCATCGTCGTAAGGAGCGTTGTTGTGGACATCCACATAAGGCTCGTACTCCGATGCTAAAGACACAAGTTCTCCGTGCTCGCTCCACTGATAGTAATTCGGCGTGAAACCCTTCGAGTACAAATGATACGTGACATCCACTTCTGGATGATATTTCAAGTTGCGACATCTCACACACGGACACTTAATTTTGGTACCGTCCATGTACTGAGGGAACGCCTTGGCAAACTGCAGAAACTGGTGTACACCCTCTATGAATTCATCCCGCACACCGCACATGTCATCAGGATGACGGTTGTACATCCAAGTACGATTCCGCAGATAGTAATTCAGCTCCATAATTCTGTAAGATAGATACATCAAGGTAGTGAATGATATGCAAGTGTCAAAGCTTTTCCAATGGATTGCATTTATCTTTTCATCCATTCATTCATGCATTGCATTTATCTTTTCAGTTTTGTATATCATTACCTACTATTATACATGCATACTTTATACATGCAAGTGAAAATCTGTATCGTAAGACAAACTAAACATAATTAGTATATAATCATGTAACTGGTGGATCCGCTAGCTAGTAAGCCGGATGTACTTAATATCAGAGAGTATCAGATTAGTATCAGTATATAGGTTAGGTAGACCGTATCAAACGCATATCGGAATAGTAGGCCGAATAGGAGGCCGAGATAGTCGAATGAGAAGAAGGGAAGAAGGGAGGAGCAGATGGGTCCAGAGCCATGGTGGAGGAGGAGAAGTAACATGAGAGCAGTTTCCGCCGTAACATCTCCTGGCTCTGCTGGCAACTGAAGTCCAGATGCTACAAAGGACGATCCTTCGCTGAAATCGACTACAACACCTGTGAAATCCATATTTTTGTAATTAATTATTATTAGTAGTATTTCTAATTATTATTATTATTATTATTAATATTATTAAATATTTTTGAGTGGAAAATGATTTCGAAAATATTAATAACTTGGACTTTTGATTTTCGGACCCAAACCCGAGTCCGAGCCCAGACCCAGGCCTGAGCCAAACCTAATCTTTTCCTGTTTCTTAATTCTGAATTGTTGGACTTGGTTAATCTTTATATATAAAAAAAAATTATTATAATTTTGAGTTTGTCCCGAAGGACTAGCAACTCACGATTTAGCCAACTCCCCTGTCCTATTCTCCCTCTCTCCCTTAAACCCCTCTGGACCACACAATTCTCCATCACTCCTCTTTATTTTCCCACTTCCCCCACCATACACCAGCACACAACAATGACCACCTCCTCATTTCTGTAACTCCAGCACAACCCCTCAACTCCTCCAACTCCTCCCTATTTACTCACATTCACCACTCTTTCTTTATTAACTCCTTCTCCCACTCCCTGGCTCAACTACACACAGAACCCCACATTTCTCACCCCACTCCCCTATATTTCTAAACCTCTCCCCACGTTCCTCTCTCAGAGCTCACACGTTCCCATCAACTCTCAGAGCAAACTTTCAACAAAAAGTTTCAACCACTCTCTCTCCCTCTCATTGTCTCCCATATTATTTCTGTGAAGAACCCATCTAATCTTCCTTTCCCACAAACCATCTCATCTCTCTTTTCTCTCTCCCCCTCACAGTAGACAAAACCCATTCTCCCCGATCCCCTTCTCCGCGCACGCGACCCTAGGCCGGGCCCCCGCCGGCAGAACTCCCGCGCAGCAGCCCCGAGCTCCTCCGGCGGAGTTGCCTCGCGGCCATCCCGACCGCCCGCAGCGGCGGTGCTCCTCCCGCGAGCGCCTCCTCCCGCGGCATCCGCCGCCGTCCGCCGACGCCCCGCGCCTCCGGCGTGCCCCGAGCCGTCCGCCGTCCCTCCGCGGCTATCCCGAGCCCCTTCCCGAGCCGCCATCCCCGCCGGGATCCGTTCGTCGAGCTTTCCCCCGAGCTCGCGACCCTCCCCGCGGCTCTGCCGCCGTGCCCGAGGTCGGATCCGCGCCGATCCCGCGCCCTAGCCGGCGCCGCTGTCCGCGGCTCTGTCCGCCGCTGTCCCCGAGGCCAGCAAACCCCCGCCTCCGCCGCTGTCAGCGTTTCTGCGGCCATTTCGCTGCTGTCCAGCACCCTTCCCGTGGATTTCCCGCTGTCCGTGGACTTTCTCGCGGTTCGGAACTTCTACCTGCTGCCGACTTAGTTCGGATTTCTTTCCCAAGATTTTTCCCGCGGCTCCCCGCCAACGGAATTTGGTAATTTCTGTTAATCAGAGTAGTTCGTCCCTCCCGTGAGTCGATGATGATAGATCGGTCCCCCGGTTCCCTCTCGGGAATCCGGATAGCTGCGTTATAATTTTCCGTTAGCTACGTTTAGCACTTGGGTGACGTTTGTCTGTGAGATTGTGTTGCTGTGGTTTTGTTTTGGATAAAACGGGATTTCCGGTGTGGTTTCGGATTTGGTTCTGTGATATATTTTCTATACAAATGGGTTTTCCCTGGTTTGGAATAATTGCAGGTTTTCCGTGGCGCATTTCCCAGTTTTGGGTTTGACCCGAAATAGAGGAAGTGTTGCCCAAATTTTTACAAAAACTATATTTATATTGATTTCAAAATTGGCTTTCGAAAATGAATTTCTAAACTGATTTTTCGGGCGACGACCGTACCGGTCTGTGGGCCCCGGCGAAATACAAACGCACCGGTCCGACCGGACGTTGAGGCATAAACCGAATTTGAGGAAATGGACCGAGTCTGAGACTCCTAGTTTTCTTTTATTTATTATTTTATTTTTAGGCTAAATATTATAGTCATTTAAATTCTGTATTTTATTTAATAATTCAGTCATTTTCTTATTTAATGTAAAAGAAAGATGTATCGGGCATAAGCCCACCCTAGGACCAGTAGCTGAGCCCATGTATTTGTGTAGCGTAGTTTGTTTTCTTTTCTTTTCTGGTGGATGTAAATTTGGGTGGTTTGGATTGATTTCATATTCGTAGATAGGACGTAATTTACGGCTTAATTACGAGTTTAGCTAAAATGAATAAAATATTATTAATTCACGGTTTATCGCTAAAAGAAATTGTATTTTTATAAATATATTACAAAACACAAAGTTTTCCAAATTGTAATTGATTCTCGTATATTTCCAAATAATTCAATTAACCGGCTTAATCAACGCACATAGTTGCGACGTAATCGTTAGCTGTAGATTAATACAACTTAAAACTTGATTAGGACATTACTACTAGAGATTGTAACTAGCACATCTAGATATGGATTGAATATTGTTTCTAAGTCTGGAATCTCAAATGTAGGATTTCGGGGAAGTGTTTGACCTAGTTCCTCGGTACAGACTCTCGATCCAGTCACAATAACAAAGGCAAGTACATTTATGTTGATTACAATTATTTAATAATCACTTCACTGTAATTTTAAACCACTGTTCAAACACGAACTCCTTCGGGAGTATTGACTGTACTGTTGGGGACTGGGGGAGTAGAGTAATGTTTATGACCACATCCAAATTACTGTAACTGACTGTATTAGCTTTCCCCTCTTCACACGGGGACAAGCCATACCGTATCGCTAGATACTACTGTAACCCAAGCCGGTCATATACATTGCCTATTCACATCACTGTACTGTATTGTTTCAAAACTGTTCATCTTCAAACTGTTTAAAAGTGCATGATTTTATTGTTAAATTAATTGTCAAGATTAGCATGAATTGTACTTTGCTCCCTCCTGACTGGAGACCCAACATTTTAGGTATCACTGATGAGGCTTTGTTACGCGATCCCAAGATGAGGAATTCGAGATTGCTGAGCTGTTTGCCTAGAGTTTTCTTTTATTCATGATGTATGTAAAAAAAAAATGGTTTAAGTTGTATCTTTTATTTCATTGTAAAAGTTTAATAAAGTTTTATTTTCGAATTTTGAGTTATGACAAATATAGTGTTGTTGTATGGTTATCTGCTACTGAACAGCTTACTGCCGCCGTCTCAACAACGGTGCAGGCTGGGCATGATCCGGTTCGATCCAATTATTTGGGATCGGGTCGTGACATGTTTTTAGTGGTTGCCCATGCAGGTCTGAACAACAACTTAGGAAAATATACCTAGAAACAATTAGAACACTAGAACATCAATTTGTCACAACATAGGACCGAAATATATTATAAATAAATATTTTTGCTTGATTATAGACCGGTAGGCTACCTTGCTTATGTGTGCGTCCTAAACTTTCCAGAGAATGACCGTTGACCAAATCCTGCTGGCGATGAGGTGTTATCTCTGGATCATACCCCATCTCCTCAACCAAAGCCCAGGGTCTTTCCCCTCGCGGCTGTTTGACCGTCCTCATAATGCACCCAGTGAAGTTTTTCCTACACTGGCAATTTCTACCTCATCTCAAACTGAGATGCATTTCCTTGGTGGAGTATTCATTTTTGTTGCTCCACCAGTACCAGCAAACATCTTCCAAATGGTTGTCCTATTCCAAGAAATCCTGGAGATCCAGAAAGTTCAAGATGAAGCCCAGCAGGAACAGATGAATATCACGAGAGAAGACATGAAGAACGTCATGATGTAGCCTTAGATATCCCCAACCAAGTTAGAGCAGAACTTTGTCCTAGGAAGGATACCCCTGAAGATATTTGGGTCCCATCAAGTACTCTACTTCCGGCAGCCTTGTCGTAAGAAGCTATGGACTTGTAACTACTGCAAGAGGCCTGGTCATCAGACCGTTAGTTGCCGCAAGAGATTGGGACAATGTTTGGCATGTGGATCTGCTGAACATCGGGTAAAGGACTGCCCTTATCTGTTTATCAAGCCAGAGCTCATAGGCCAGCAACACCTGTTAGGCCACAACCTAGGGACTCTCTTCCTATCTAGCAGACCTTGCCTCCTACAAAGGCATGATGCAGACTCGAAGTTCATAGAAGATGAAGGACCAGATCAATGAAGGCTCTAGGATTTATGCAGAATGGAACTCTACCTTAGGGAGTACCTATCTTGTTTATGTCCAAGAAGGATGGAACAACGGATGTGCATCGATTACCAGACACTAAAGAAACAAGTACTTTCTGTCCGGGTCGAGGATCTGTTTGATCTGGTTATGTGGAGATAGAATGTTTCGAAGTTTGACTTAAGATTTGACTACCATCAAATCAAAGTCAGGAAAGAGGACATTTCCAAGACGGCGTTCAAACATCAAGTATGTGTAGTTTTCTGTGGTCAGGACGTTAGACTGACAAATGCTCCTGCTATGTTCATGAATTTCATGAACAGAGATTTTTTCATGAGTATATGAATCAGTTTATCTCCTCCATAGATAACATTTGGATATATTTGAAGATTGAAGAAGAGCATGAAGAACACCTGAGGAAGTTTTGGAAACTTTGAGGAAAAAAAAAAGTTTTTGGTAAGTTATCTGAACGTGGGTTGTTGACAAGGTAGACTTTTGGGCATGTTGTTAAGAGAAGAAATTTCGATGGAAGATAGCTGTTGTTGAAGAGTGGTATACCCCAAGTTCAATTCGAAAGATCCTTGAACTTGGCCTGCTACTATCATAAGTTCGTGAAGGATTTCGCCAAGATTGCTGAGCCGATGACGAAGCTCACTTGGGAGAATGAAGAGTTCATCTGAACGAAAGTTTGCCAGACGGCATTGAGGAGCTGAAGAAGAGACTTACCACTACACCAATCCTTGCGCTACCCGCAGGAACCGGTGGTTTCTCAATTTATAGTAATGTCTCTGGAAAAGGACTGGGCTGCGTTCTTCAACAACATGGGAAAGTAATTGCTTACACATGTAGGCAACTACAGACTCATGAGAAGAATCATCCCACACCTAATTTGAATTGCTGCAATTATTTTTACTTTGAAGCTATGGAAGCATGATTTTTATGGAAAGGGAGTGAAAATTTATACGGACTACGAAAGTCTGAAATATGTCTTCACTCAGGAAGGGCTGAATGTTAGACTAAGAAGATGGTTGAAGCAGATGAAGGATTTTGACATCAACCTGCAGTACTATTCAGGTAAGGCTAATGTGGTCACTGAATGTACATGGTCGATACTGATGGCGAAGTTCTTAGCCAAGGAGTGGCACCTGCTAGAAGACATCGAGAAGTTTAGACTGGAGGTTATACTACCTGGAGATAGAAGGACGGAGCTGGATGCTGATTCAGTATTGATGAAGTTCGAGGCTGATGGACAAAAATCAAGAGGACGTAGTTTCAAAACGAGGCACTTTGCAGGCTTAGAGATCAAGTGTTGGCTGGAACACTTGAGGGTTTCTAAATTGATCAGCAGTGGAACTCTGAAGAATGGTACGAGACTTTGCGTATCGGCTGACAAACGGAGGAACAAGTTGATGAAAGAAATGCACCAGTCTCAGTATTCCATATATTCAGGAGATAATAAGATGTATTGGAATATGCCTCCATTGATTGGTGTTATGGAATAAAGAAGGACAATTCCAGGTATGGAAATTAGATATGAATTTGTCAATATGAGGAATTTAGCAAGAGAACAACCAGTTTATTGCAGCCGCTGGACAATTTGGAGTGGAAGTAGAAGCATATAACAATGAACTTTGAGTAAGGATTGCCTTGTTCCTAAGGAGGGAAGGGCACCAATGGGATTATAGAAAACTGACTGACTAAGTCAGCACACTTTCAAAGTTGGTTTATCCACTAAAGAAGTTGGCAGCATTGTACGAGAGGCACATCTACCGGATTCACGGAGTACCGCGGGACGAGCAATCAGAGAGGTCAATCCAGATGCTTGAAGATGTATTGGGATTTTGCGTCTTAGAATTTGGTAGGTCTTGGGAAGACCAAATTGCATTTGGTGAAGTTTTCCTACCAGAGGAACAATCAGTTTTAACGGAGCTGGAATTTGAGGCCAGATACATCAGGCCATTTGAAGTTTAAGACGCGTTGGAAGTAGCATACCAGTTAGTTCTACCAGCTAATCTTGAGAGTGCGCAACGTCTTCTACGTCACAGCTCAGATGCTACATTTCGGATCCGAGTCACATTTTGGATAATTCAGAGCTCAAGTTTGGACTCAACCTTTCAGTGCCAGAGAAACCAGTTGCAAGCCTAGTCAGAGTTAGGAAGAAGATCAGAATTTGAGCCATCATTTAAACTCTTATTCCTTATCTTTTCTTTCCCCGTTCTAAATTTGACCAATGCTGCTAAATTAGCCTAGTTTTGCAAGCTATCTTTTTGTCAAGCTTGATCATGACGGTATTTTATTGGGTGCACCCACTAATATATTGTCTAATCAGGACCGGTGCATGATGGTCTGATCAACCTCGTGTACTTTGGTTCGCTTTTGTATTCTTTCTGCATGGATGATATCATAAATAAATTTTTTTTTTCCCTCAACCGTCTCATCCACGGCTGCCTTGAAAATTCTTATTGTTGGACCTGAGTTACGGGCGTAGTACCCGTAGCTGTTTGATCCCTAACCTTACTTTAATTTCGAGGACGAAATTTTCTAAGGAGGGAAGATTGTGAAATCCATATTTTTGTAATTAATTATTATTAGTAGTATTTCTAATTATTATTATTATTAATATTAATATTATTAAATATTTTTGAGTGGAAAATGATTTCGAAAATATTAATAACTTGGACTTTTGATTTTCGGACCCAGACCCGAGTCCGAGCCCAGACCCAGGCCTGAGCCTAACCTAATCTTTTCCTGTTTCTTAATTCTGAATTGTTGGACTTGGTTAATCTTTATATATAAAAAAAAAATTATTATAATTTTGAGTTTGTCCCGAAGGACTAGCAACTCACGATTTAGCCAACTCCCATGTCCTATTCTCCCTCTCTCCCTTAAACCCCTCTGGACCACACAATTCTCCATCACTCCTCTTTATTTTCCCACTTCCCCCACCATACACCAGCACACAACAATGACCACCACCTCATTTTCGTAACTCCAGCACAACCCCTCAACTCCTCCAACTCCTCCCTATTTACTCACATTCACCACTCTTTCTTTATTAACTCCTTCTCCCACTCCCTGGCTCAACTACACACAGAAACCCACATTTCTCACCCCACTCCCCTATATTTCTAAACCTCTCCCCACGTTCCTCTCTCAGAGCTCACACGTTCCCATCAACTCTCAGAGCAAACTTTCAACAAAAAGTTTCAACCACTCTCTCTCCCTCTCATTGTCTCCCATATTATTTCTGTGAAGAACCCATCTAATCTTCCTTTCCCACAAACCATCTCATCTCTCTTTTCTCTCTCCCCCTCACAGTGGACAAAACCCATTCTCCCCGATCCCCTTCTCCGCGCGCGCGACCCTAGGCCGGGCCCCCGCCGACAGAACTCCCGCGCAGCAGCCCCGAGCCCCTCCGGCGGAGTTGCCCCGCGGCCATCCCGACCGCCCGCAGCGGCGGTGCTCCTCCCGCGAGCGCCTCCTCCCGCGGCATCCGCCGCCGTCCGCCGACGCCCCGCGCCTCCGGCGTGCCCCGAGCCGTCCGCCGTCCCTCCGCGGCCATCCCGAGCCCCTTTTCGAGCCGCCATCCCCGCCGGGATCCGTTCGTCGAGCTTTCCCCCGAGCTCGCGACCCTCCCCGCGGCTCTGCCGCCGTGCCCGAGGTCGGATCCGCGCCGATCCCGTGCCCTAGCCGGCGCCGCTGTCCGCGGCTCTGTCCGCCGCTGTCCCCGAGGCCAGCAAACCCCCGCCTCCGCCGCTGTCAGCGTTTCCGCGGCCATTTCGCTGCTGTCCAGCACCCTTTCCGTGGATTTCCCGCTGTCCGTGGACTTTCCCGCGGTTCGGAACTTCTACCTGCTGCCGACTTAGTTCGGATTTCTTTCTCGAGATTTTTCCCGCGGCTCCCCGCCAACGGAATTTGGTAATTTCTGTTAATCAGAGTAGTTCGTCCCTCCCGTAAGTCGATGATGATAGATCGGTCCCCCGGTTCCCTCTCGGGAATCCGGATAGCTGCGTTATAATTTTCTGTTAGCTACGTTTAGCACTTGGGTGACGTTTGTCTGTGAGATTGTGTTGCTGTGGTTTTGTTTTGGATAAAATGGGATTTCCGGTGTGGTTTCGGATTTGGTTCTGTGATATATTTTCTATACAAATGGGTTTTCCCTGGTTTGGAATAATTGCAGGTTTTCCGTGGCGCATTTCCCAGTTTTGGGTTTGACCCGAAATAGAGGAAGTGCTGCCCAAATTTTTACAAAAACTATATTTATATTGATTTCAAAATTGGCTTTCGAAAATGAATTTCTAAACTGATTTTTCGGGCGACGACCGTACCGGTCTGTGGGCCCCGGCGAAATGCAAACGCACCGGTCCGACCGGACGTTGAGGCATAAACCGAATTTGAGGAAATGGACCGAGTCTGAGACTCCTAGTTTTCTTTTATTTATTATTTTATTTTTAGGCTAAATATTATAGTCATTTAAATTCTGCATTTTATTTAATAATTCAGTCATTTTCTTATTTAATGTAAAAGAAAGATGTATCGGGCATAAGCCCACCCTAGGACCAGTAGCTGAGCCCATGTATTTGTGTAGCGTAGTTTGTTTTCTTTTCTTTTCTGGTGGATGTAAATTTGGGTGGTTTGGATTGATTTCATATTCGTAGATAGGACGTAATTTACGGCTTAATTACGAGTTTAGCTAAAATGAATAAAATATTATTAATTCACGGTTTATCGCTAAAAGAAATTGTATTTTTATAAATATATTACAAAACACAAAGTTTTCCAAATTGTAATTGATTCTCGTATATTTCCAAATAATTCAATTAACCGGCTTAATCAACGCACATAGTTGCGACGTAATCGTTAGCTGTAGATTAATACAACTTAAAACTTGATTAGGACATTACTACTAGAGATTGTAACTAGCACATCTAGATATGGATTGAATATTGTTTCTAAGTCTGGAATCTCAAATGTAGGATTTCGGGGAAGTGTTTGACCTAGTTCCTCGGTACAGACTCTCGATCCAGTCACAATAACAAAGGCAAGTACATTTATGTTGATTACAATTATTTAATAATCACTTCACTGCAATTTTAAACCACTGTTCAAACACGAACTCCTTCGGGAGTATTGACTGTACTGTTGGGGACTGGGGGAGTAGAGTAATGTTTATGACCACATCCAAATTACTGTAACTGACTGTATTAGCTTTCCCCTCTTCACACGGGGACAAGCCATACCGTATCGCTAGATACTACTGTAACCCAAGCCGGTCATATACATTGCCTATTCACATCACTGTACTGTATTGTTTCAAAACTGTTCATCTTCAAACTGTTTAAAAGTGCATGATTTTATTGTTAAATTAATTGTCAAGATTAGCATGAATTGTACTTTGCTCCCTCCTGACTGGAGACCCAACATTTTAGGTATCACTGATGAGGCTTTGTTACGCGATCCCAAGATGAGGAATTCGAGATTGCTGAGCTGTTTGCCTAGAGTTTTCTTTTATTCATGATGTATGTAAAAAAAATGGTTTAAGTTGTATCTTTTATTTCATTGTAAAAGTTTAATAAAGTTTTATTTTCGAATTTTGAGTTGTGACAAATATAGTGTTGTTGTATGGTTATCTGCTACTGAACAGCTTACTGCCGCCGTCTCAACAACGGTGCAGGCTGGGCATGATCCGGTTCGATCCAATTATTTGGGATCGGGTCGTGACAACACCCATCAGTTCAAGTTCATTCCTATATGAGTATATTCCAATGCCATAGAGGAAGGTCAACAAACTGATGGCTTCTATGGCATTAGAATCTACTCATATAGGAATGAACTTGAACTGATGGGTGTTGTAGTCGATTTCAGCGAAGGATCGTCCTTTGTAGCATCTGGACTTCAGTTGCCAGCAGAGCCACAGGAGATGTTACGGCGGAAACTGTGAGCAAATAATCTTGAGGTACATTACATTCAATCTTGGAGAGGGTTAAACTTAGCATATATGTATACGACTTATACCTCCATGCATTAACAGTTTGTGAATAATTAAATTATAAAAAATAATAAAGTGCATCTTCTTGTTTGCAATTACCTACATTGTCTTCAGGATTAAAAATCAAGAGAATTATTAATTTTCAACCTAATGCAAATCATATGCTTAACTAGTCCTACGTTCATCATTGCTACATCAATAAATGATTATCAAATCACACAGGGAATTACAAACCATAAGATGAGTTAACCCTATCTAATTTTAAGTTGAGAATGTTGCCAGCCTAAGGTTCTTGTTTACTGTTGAATCAACTAGTGTACCTAAAAACCTCATCGGTGTTTAATATTTGAAAACCTGATAATGTAATTTATACTAATGTTTCTATTTGAATTAACCCATTAATTGGGATAATACACTATTAACTGCAATAAATAGTACCATTCATCGATTTCCCTTGTGCCCCTAGCCTGCTCGAGAGAGCTTCAGGTGAACGACGACAGGTGGGGTGACAGCATATAATTTGCACAAATTTGCATGAATCAATCGTACATATGTAACATATAATTTGCATGAATCAATCGTAAGTGACCTTGTTGACTAGTCTAGGTTTACCTGACCGTCACGGCGAGGGGGAGCGACGACGGCGAGGGGGAGCGACGGTGGAGGTGGCTGCCGGGAAGGAGTAGGAGGAGGAGCGGCGGTGGCTGCCGGGAAGGAGGAGGAGGAGGAGGAGGAGGAGGAGGAGGAGGTGCTCTGGCGAACGGCGGCGGTAGGGGGTCGGGTTCGGCGGGGGCTGCCGGGAAGGAGGAGGAGGAGGAGGAGGAGGAGGAGGAGGTCGGAGAGGCGGTGGAGGAGGAGGCTGGGCGGTGGAGGAGGAGGCTGGACGGGGTCGGTGCTCGCGGCGGTCGGTGGGGGTCGCCGAGGGCGCGGTCGGACGGGGGTCGAGGGGACAGGGGGGGAAATGGGGGGAAGGAAAATATTGGGGGGGGGGGGGAAATGGGGGGAAGTGAAATCGAAACTGACCTATATTCGCACATTAGCGACGTAACATAAGGGCGTCGGTAACCGTCGCAACTGTATTGATATTAACGACGCCATAGTAAAAACGTCGCCAAACGTCGCTAATATCAATGATATTAGCGACGTTCACCGACATATCCGCGACGTGAGTTTTTCAATACGCAAACGTAGTTACTATACGACGCTGAACGTCGCTGAACGTCGCTAGTAGTGACGTCTTGCGACGTCATAAAAAAACGTTGGTAAAATGTTTTTTATCTGCGACGTTTTCGGGAAACGTCGCAAATTACGTCGGTAATATGACTTATTTTGGTAGTGTGACCAAAACCCCCTAGAATTATTGTAGATAGCTGAAGCCATACTTGCACGTGTGCCGAAGTCGGATCGTATGCTAGAATACAAATTGAATCTACCAGCCGACCACAAGTGCCTACCTATTTAAATCACAATTGTTTCATTGCATGAACTATTTCAATTGTTTTCTTGCATCAAAATATTTCAATTGTTTCAAATATGCAATTTTCAATTATTACTTAAAATGCTGGAGTTTGGGATTGTGTAGTTGTTCATTTTTGATTGGAAATCCCATTTTTCATCATAGGCGAGTTTGAGGAAGAGAGCTATTCTTCAATAGTTACTATGGCCCCAACTTGTATCCTGAGGAACTACTGGAACCCACCTTGGAGAACACTGCCCCGGAGGCACCTGAATCGGCTACTTAGTTAGCCTGGAGTTGTTTTATTTTATTTGCTTAGTTTTCCTTTCAGAACTGTATTTCAAGTTATAATTTTAGTTATAACTTAAGCTATTTTAGCATTTTGTTTACTTGAAGCTTCGGCCAAGACTTGTGAGTTTGAATTATCGAATAAAAGTTTTTAACTTTTCGCAAATTTAGATGTTGTGATATGAGTTCCACTATTGATCAGACAACTTACTACTGCTGTCTCACCACGGTGTAGGCTGGTCATGATTCGCCTTGACCCAATCATCTTGGGATCGGGACATGACATACATAGTGCATGATGTTTTACTCGAGGATGCATGTGTATGGAGGATCTTCAGTGTCGGACACGAAGGTGGACAGGTTCAGAAGTTTGAATCCCGGGAGAACCGTACCGTCCGCTTGGTTGGGCCAGCCAAGGGTGAAGAAGCTTGACGAAATGGTAGCACGTTCCGGTGAAAGACGGAAGTCGGGGACATGCAGCCAAGACTTACGGTGAGGTTGATCGTTAGGAAATTCGGCCTTGATCGTGTCATTAATATCGGCATGATCCCAGTGGTGTAGAAGGTGCTACACATGGCAGCTAGTGTTGATGTAACGGTCGAGGAGCTGGAGACGAAGGAAGATGCAAAGCAATTCGGGGGATCAGAGATAAGTGGCATGGGGAAGCAAGTATTCTGTCGTGGGACGACATGCATGTAGTCCAGTTAAGGACCCATGGGGTCAATACCCTCTCATCAGACTGGAGAGAGAGATTGTTGGAGTCCAGTCTACATTTGGTAACAACATATTTGTGGAATCCGAATCTAGTTAAATATTTGATTTGATTAAATTTGGATGTCCATAATTGGTGTTGTGCTATTTTAGATATAATAGAATTTTTATTTTAGAAAATACTATTATAATCTAAAATAGGATGTTGATGGAATATTTTAGGCATAATAAGATTCCTATATTTTATTCCTATTTAGGAAATCCTATTATGACTAGAATATGAGTTTCTCATCGTACATATATGAGGTGAGCGTGGTGGCACAAAATAAGGCACAAAGTGGAGATTCAGGGTGCTCGTTCACAAAAAAATCTAAGAGAAAGTCCGTACTTTGCTCTTAGGACTTCGCCATCAAAGACAAAATGAAGAAGAAGATCTAATCGAGGAATCATCAACTTCGGTTAGGGAGATTGCTACGGGTTGGTGAGTGTTCTCAATTGTAATATTCCGTTTTTCTTCTTAAGAGTGGTGAGAGGGTTGAACCTATTAGGCAAATGGTTCAACGTGAGTTCTGTCAATCTTATAATTTTATCTGAGCTGTTAAAGATTGGGATTTGTCCAGTTGACATACATCACCACCATATACTTGTCTTCATCTTGTGCTTGGTGTCCGTTAGACGATGGTTGGTTTTGATCAGGTGGGTTGGCAAACGCTTTCGCACGCGTCCAACAGAGCATGTTTTACTTGAGGCTGGTGGCGGGGTCGAGGAAGGCGCCGTCGTTGTGCTGAAAGAGAGCATTAGCGGAGGAGAGGTGACCAAGACTTAGGCTTTGGGGACGACGACGACGTGGGTTTGGAAGAGGAGGTGAAGTTGGGGTAGGAACCGCACTTGAGGTGCTCGGAGGCAGTACGAGGGATTTGACACGAAGAAGACGATGTTGTAGAGGGAGCAACAGATCTTGGCGGCCTTGGACGCGCCAGAGCCGTCGGTGGCGATCATCGGTCGAGGTAGGCCCAGTAGCAGGCCCCATTTTCGTTGATCGCCTTTGTCCGATTTAGAGGGTGTCCGTCGTGGAGGAGCTGTGAAGGCGCTGAGGAGAAGGAGAGGGAGGAGGGGATCTCGCGGCCGCAGGTGTCCTCGTCGTCGTCGAGGACTCTCAATTTTTTTGGCAAACTGCCAAAAAATTTGACAATCCTAAATATTTAGGACATGAATTTTTTTTTACAGTCATACCTATTGAAATGACTGTCAAATTTTGGCAGTTCTAACTTTTGGAAGGACTGCCAAATTTTGACCGTCGTAAAATAAAATTGGACAACCGACTAAATTTTTTGGATGACAAGCTTATAAAAAAAATTTGACTGTACTAATAAAATATGTAAATATGTAATGTAGTGATTTTAGTAATTGCCTAAAAACTCTCGAGTCTCAACTTCAAGCAGCTTTTGTGAAAAACTACATTGCACATGTCAGTCCTCCCCTTAACAGTTTGTGCAAGTAATAATAAGATATCAGCTTTAAAAAAGAAAGCCCTTCTTGTTGCAGATTTCTTGAGTTGAGTTCGAGAGAAAGGGGGGAGCTATGGATCGAGCGCTGAGATCCGCGCGAGCGTCGGGATCTCTCAATCTCTCCAACCGCTCGCTTAGGTCTGTTCATCTTCCCGATCTCTCCCTCTCAATTTCGAGGTCCATTTCGTTAGTTTTGGTTCCGATTCTTGTTGGATATCAGTATAATTAGGGTTTGATGGATCAGAATGTTAGGAAATATAGGAATATACGATTTGGAACTGCTTGTTTTGTTCATTTGATCTAGGAAAGATTTCAATTTGGTAGAGAAACTCTTGTTAATGGGAATGATATGCGCATGAAATGATATCATATACTTTTTTTAGATTGTGAAAATTTCAGCTTAAAGTTGTCAACTTGGGACCTATTGTGGCATTAACAATATAAACTTCCATTAAATTTGACACATGGTGCAAATGCCATGAATATGGGAGGACAAAAGTATGGACACGAGAACGACTTTGGAGTGTCCAAGCCGTGTAAGTTACGTTTCCGACACTACCTGACATGGTCATGCTGCCGAACTTGAGAAATACTGTGGGCTATGATGAAATTTCTATGTTCTGGGGTTGGGGTTGAAAGTTGAAACCTTTGGAATTTTATGTCTTTTTTTCCCTTTCTTTTCATTCAATTAACTGTTATATGGTTTATTTTGTATCTTATCTAATTCTGGCAACAGTCACATTAACAGTTGAAGAGTAATGTCGATAAATATATCTATCGATTTGTAAAACTGAAATAGTTATATGGTATATTTGTGCGCTTGTGATATAACTATGAAAGTTGTCCTTGACAACGTGTAATATAGACTAATAAAGACTGTTATTAGTGGCTCAACAAAGCACAGTGCATGTCATCATCATCATTAAAGCCTTCCCTTACCGGGGATGCAGTAGGCTATGATGCGCAAAAGCTCCAAGAACGAATTCAAAAAGATTTTATGACCGTCTGCAAACCTGGAGGTCTGACCCTCCGTGCTATTACCAAATACCTACGAAATGCTAGCTGGAAGGCCAATTGTCAGGTAGGAGCATGACATTACCAAAGAGCAAAAAAAGTTAGGGTTTGTATGCTTGTAATGTATCTGAAAAGAAAACAATACATGCGAGCATAATAGACAAGAATTTGCATGATAATAGTAGGTTCTTTTGATTTAGTCTCTTTGGCATATATATATTTTGTGCTTGATTTCAACTCAGTATTCTCGAGTGGAACTTGTTACCTTTCCTTTTTGTCACAAATTTGTATTCTGTAGGCTACTTATTTGGTGCACGGATATCCATTTTGTTGCAGGAATTGTGCCCACTAAGGTAGCTACTTCTGTATGTTAATTGACCTTTAATGGTTGATCCCCCTCTCCCCGAAGCCACTAGTTTGGTTCTTACACATTCAGATGGTTGCAGTTTATTGATTACAGAAAAATATAGGAGATATAAGTTTAATGGTTTCAGTTTGGCAGGTTATGAATAAAATTATTCAGATGACACAAATTTGTATTTTGTATTTATTTGAGCAATCGTCATTTAAGAGTAAAATTTAAGGGGCAAGATATTGCGCATCTTAGTTCGCCCATTTATATATAAACTATAAAAACATGGGTGATTAGAACCTAACTTATCATCATCAGACAGCTCATTCAAATTGTAATAATAAAGGCCAAAGGAGTTTTTGAATTGATAGAGGTATGCGTGGATCATGAGATCCACAACATCAACGGATCTCACGTCTTTCCAATTTCTCTCTTAGGTTTATCTCGTGGATCCCATTTACTTTCAACTCTTATTTTCAAGATTCATGCTTAATTTAGTTATTTTTGCTGTAATTCTTGTCAATTTCATTTGATTTAGCAATTTAGGCAAATATAAGGTCCATGATGTGATGGATTAGGATTATAGGGTTTATGAGCATGTTTGGTTGGATGTGGCAAAATATGGAAGAATAAGACAAGTGCTCGGTTTATTTACTCTATGAGAGCATTCAAGTTGGCAGCCAATAGTTTTTACACATCATTTATTATATTTAACCTATTTCTTCATTAGGAATGTCTATAATCACCTCTGTAATTTCATCTAGAAACAATAAAAGGAAGGAAAAACCATTTGTATGCTGTCACAGTCACTATTCTGAAATGGGAACCTATTTTGGTTTTGGCAACCCAAAGTTTGCCGAATTTTGGCAACTAAATTACATGAAATTCCTCTAGTGAGCCCATCCCACAGATCCCATATAAATTTAGAAAAGTTACAAACACCTCATAGATGTTACATAAGTTACAAAATCTTACGGACCTTAGAAACTCCATTTGTTTTGGCATTTTTTTGCCCTTGTCCTTTTCTATATGAAAATGTTCTTTATTTTTACACTTCTTTCCATCCTATGCAAGAGCTGTCCCTTTTTTCAACTTAAAACTTCTATATATGGATGTAAATGTTAATACTATTGGGATTTTCCTGGGGCCAGGGTTGTCAAATTTTCAATGAAATGTTGTATGTGCTTCTTTTTGCAAACCCATTAGGCTTTGTGTCATTGATCTTTTTTAACCTTCCCAATTTTGGGATTGATGGTTGACATTAATGTCAATAAATATATGATACCCAGTTCGTCAACAGGATTGGTTCGTTTTAGTTTCGGCCATGGCTAAATGTTTTCAATAATTGGCCAGCTT
Source organism: Iris pallida (assembly GCA_029216955.1). Classification (NCBI taxonomy): domain Eukaryota; kingdom Viridiplantae; phylum Streptophyta; class Magnoliopsida; order Asparagales; family Iridaceae; genus Iris; species Iris pallida. The sequence continues at coordinate 6,859,901 of JANAVB010031216.1, read as the reverse complement.
CAAGAACTGATGAGCAATGAAGAACATTTGTAGAGCTTATTTGGGTATTTTGGATATTAATTGCTTGTCATTTTTCACTTTATAGTTGGGAGTGTTTGAAGGAGCATTAAAATTTTCACTTACAGTATCAGCCTGTAGTAAAGAAATGCATATAATGTTACTGGTATGTGGAACAACGTTTAGCGTATGCCATTATCATCATCCAAGCCTCTTCTCATCAGAGCTCGGCTATGGAGCTAGAGAAAGATCCACAAAAGACTTTGACAAAGTGTTTATGCCAACCCTCTATGCTGGTGCCAACTTCCCATGCACCCAACGAAGGGTAGCTGGGAACAAGAACGGGTCTGGCACAAAACCTAGATGGCTAATAGCGGGTAGGAATGCATTCCCAAAGTTGAATCTTGTGTACTTTTGATGTAGCTAGAAAGGAATCACTATGTGTAAACATAATATACAAGAAGTAGGTTCCTTTGGCATATAGTCTGAGTAAGAATTTAGTTCCATATCTACAGTAGATCTTATCATCTATACCCTTTGTGTACAAACTTCCAATCTCAGGAATACTACAGAGTGGTTCTTTTGTTATATGAATCGCGTTCCACTTGTGTTAGGTATTCGGTAATCCTATATGTTTATTGGTCTTTAATGAAAAATTTCTCGATTGCCTAAGCCGTTAAGTTGGCACCTACTCATATAGGTTAACACCTAGGTCCGGTCATCAACCACTCATAAATATTCCAAATGAGTTAATGGCTTGATGGTTGTATACTATCGCGTGGAAATAGGAAGACCTTAGTTACCTAGAACCCGACAAGGTAGTCAAAGGCGCAAGGCGTACTCGAGCCGCAAAGCGTTCATATCGTTCGAGGCGCATGGCGCACTTAAGACGCGCGTCCGAGTAAAGCGAGGTGCAAAAAAAAAACACAAATAAATAAATTAGTAATGTAAGAAAAAAAATCAAATAACATATTAAAACCAACCAAAATATGTTAAAGCATAACTAAATGAACTAGCAGAGCAGCAGTAAAGAGTCAGCAGAATAAGAGTTTGTATTCTTCCTACCATGCTTTTAGTATATTTTAGTTTTTCCAGCTCATTTGTAACCAACTTTGGCAACCGAGGAAAAGACTCACTCCCTCTCACTTGTATAAGGTAAGGGCTATCTCCTTGCCTCAAAATTTTTTGTATTTAAAAATCCCATAAGACGTGCATTTTCTTGCTTACGTCTTGCTGAAAGGCGTGTCTTAGGCGCACCTTGGGTGTGCCCAGAGAAATGTGCTTTGCCTAGTGGGGTGCAGGGCGTAAGTGCTGCGCCTTTCTGCGAGGCGTGCCTTTGACTACCATAGAATCCGGTACATCCTAAGTCATGGTATAAGTTCGGGAACGGGATACGCTACTTGTCTTTATTAAGGGTGTTTGCCGATTCTATTCGTAGACAATATTAGTTACTTTTTCAAAATTGACTAGAGAATTGTGTCATGTACAAAAGGAAAACCTTATATAGAAGATAGGAAAAATTCAAACTCATTACTTTACTATTACTTTACTTCATTGAGTAAGATGTATAATTTGACTTTTCTTAGTCATACATCAATTTGGAATGCAACATTTAAAATCATACAATGTTGCCAAACTAAATTTATGTATTAACCATAAAATAAAATGACAAACGGAAAATAACAAAAACATCTCAAAATCTCATAAGCTCATTCTCTTCTTTGCATGAGCCACTTGCAAAATAGAGTGGTGGCTCATAAGTAATAAAGAAACAACAACAATACAAATTACGAAGTCTAATTTAGTAAGTGTAAGATGGAATAATTGAATTGCTTTATTGATACGAGGGGTTACATATACATATATATTATAGAGGAATAGCCTTCTTACTATTCTTTACCTGATGTGAGACTAAACAATAATACTCAACTAAACAATAATACTCAACACCCTCCTCAAGCTAGAACATAGATGTCAATAATGTTTAGCTTGTTACATAGAAATGAACTCGAGGACCCAAAAGAGACTTTGTAAATATATCAGCTATCTGATCTCTAGTTCTCATATGGTGAAAATGTGAACATCCCCTTCTGATATTCATCACGGACAAAGTGGATGTCAATCTCAATGTATTTTGCCTGTTCATAGAATACAATATTGGTAGTAATATAGATAGCAGACTGATTATCATACCATATATCTACTGCTTTCAATCCTGCTTCTTCTCCTATCTCTTGTAGAAGATGCTGCAGACAACACTTTTGCGGTGCCATGAGCAATGACTCGGTATTCCACTTTCGAACTTGATCGTGAGATCAAGTTGTGCTTCTTGCTCTTCCACGATACCAAATTTCCATCAATGAGTACTGAGTATTTGGATGTAGATCGTCTATCAGTAAGACTTGCACCCCAGTCCACATCGATAAAGCACTCGAGATGAATATGCCCATGATTCTCCATTCGAATTCCTTTCTCCGGATTCTGGGCTAGATAGCGCAGGATTATGAGAACTGCCTGCCAATATGGAACTCATGGAAAAACCATAAATCTACTTGCGATACTTATGAAAAAGGAAATGTCTGGGCGAGTCATTACTTCCAAGTAGTTGGATTTTCCAACACTCGATGGTACTGAGCCGGATTAGTCATCAGTATCCTCTCATCGGAGAGTAACTTTACCGGTGGATCCATGAGTGAAGTTGCTTCTTTAGCTTGCATCATTCTTGTTCAGTTAGAATGTCAAGCACATATTTTCGTTGAGACATTATAATGTCTCGTTTTCTCCTTGTGACTTACGGACCTTCCAAGTCCTATCATTTCATTTAAGACGTCATTTCTACGCTTCGAGTGTCGAGTTGATGAAGTAAGGACTAGAGGAGAGAGAGAATGCCTTCCCGCTCGGGCCCTAGGACTCCAAAAGGTCCTTTTTTTCCTTGAGCGAATGAGTTTCCGAAGTCCAATTTAAGCAAGAGATTCGAAGATCGTCTGCATCATGAAAGAAGCAACGGAAGGGAATAATGCCTGTGATCGATCCAGATTGGAACTTTTTTTCCGAGATCTAGTTGGTGCGCTACGAGAGCTATATGATACAAAAATGGGAGAATCACCTCTTCCATCGGACTTACTTCAACGATCCCATATCCTTGATCTGAAATTGGTCATCCAGAAACTTCTTTAGCCCAACAATATCCTGATTGTCGTCTTCTGTAATCACAATGTCATCAACATAGACACCCAGTAGTATTCTTCAAGCTAACGTCTGTCGGTAAAATACCGAATGATCTTTTTTCGATTGACACATGCCAAACTGGGTAACAATATGTGTAAATCGACCAAACCGATCACAAGGTGATTGTTTGAGACCGTAGAGGGCCTCAGATGATACATTTTACTCTTCCTTGCAACAAATCCAGGAGGTTGCACCACATATACTTCTTCTGCAAGGTCCCCATGAAGAAATGTATTCTTCACATCTAACTAAAGTAGTGGCCAATCATAGCGGACAACCAAGGCTAGAAGCACTCGTACAGAAGTTATCCTGGCAACTGGGGAGAATGTTTTAAAATAATCCTCGTCGTACGTCTGAGAATATTTTTTTGCCACGAGACGAGTTTTTAGACGACAAAGAGTGCAATTCGGTTTCACCTTGATTGTGAACACCTATTTGCATCCGACCGCCTTCTTACCAGTGCTTATAGTTGTCAACGTACAAAAGATGGTCACGACATGCATGACGGGGACGAATCGGTATATTAGGAGGTGATAGAGCAGTAGAGTTGGATAAGGACTCGGATAATGACACCTGCTCTATAACCTTGGACACTATTGATGATGCTTCTTCTGGCGAAGCTGCTGTTTGCAACATTGGACGATAAGATTGGCTCGGAAGAGGAGGGCACTAGTACGGCAGGCTCCTGTTGTTGAACATTGTACAATAAGAATTGTCTCCTCTGGATAAACTGTTGGAGCAGAATCTTTATGTGGAGTAGGTGATGGGAAATTGGTATCAACAAAGGTAAAATTCCGAGACACAAAATACCTTTTCAAAGTTGGGGAAAAACAACGATACATTTTATGATCCTTAGGATACCCAAGAAAAATACATTTGATTGTCTCGGGTCTAATTTAGAAAGGGTAGATCGAGTGTCCCGAATATAACACAAGCATCCAAAAAATTTGAATGACAAGGGAAATGACATTTGATTAGGATATAACCGAGAAAGAGGAGTGGCTCCATGGAATATACGAGACGACATACGATTAATCAAAAAACAAGTCGTAAGGACCGCATATAGCACATGTTGTTTCCAAAAGGTGACGATTCTTTCGTTCGGCCACACCATTCTGTTATGGTGTGTAAGGTTATGAAGTTTAGTGAATGATGCCATTTCTAGCCAGTTGAGAATTGAATTCACGTGTCAAATACTCACGACCACTATCACTCCGAAAACACTTAATAGAAGTCCCAAATTGGGTTTTGATATCTGCATAAAAATTGCACATAATATCAAATAATTAGGAACAATTTTTTTATCAAGTAGACATAGGTGACTCATAAATAGTCATCAACAAAAGACACAAAATATCTAAACCCAATAACCGATTCAATAGGACATGAAACCTATATATCAGAGTGAACTAATTTAAATGTGGCTGAAACAGATTTATCTAAATTCACTATATAAGACACGATGTTGTTTGGCAAGACTATACGGCTCACAATGAAAAGGAACGCGGAGATCTAGTGATGGATACAATTTCTGAGGAGCTTGGATAGAAGGATGACCAAGTTGACAATGCACAACTCAAAGGGATCTCGACACACACTGGCACAAGCAACAAATGAATTCAACTCAAACAGGTATAAGCCTCCAGCTACATGTTGTCACGCCCCGCTCCCGTAGGAGCGATCGTCCTCGCTAAGGCGTGATGCCGCACGAGCCTAGATTGCGCTCGTGCAAGGCGGGTTCCATAATGGCCGATTTCAGTGGCTACGACGGGGTCGTCGCACAGAAGTCCCAAGTAGAGACATTGAATAATAGCAGCGGAAATTTAGAACAAACACAAGTTATTCAAAAGAAGCTCTTTATTGATATTGAAACATAGATTACAATGGGGCGCAAGGCCAAGATTACAAGTCTCTCAAGCTCACTCAAGCTCACATTACAAGTTCACTCAGCTCTCTCTCTCTCAATACAAGTCTCGATCCAGCGGATGCTTCGGAAGGCAACGTCCATACATTATGTCCTGTATAAGTCTTTACTCCATGCGGCCGCACGCTTCGAATCGCCAAGGAACTCCGTGTCTCGACACATCCAAACGAGCTCCGCGCCACGAGCTTCTACCTGTGCCTGCACATGAAAACTATATGGGTGTCAGTACTCAACTGTACTGGTGGAATGAGCTCCTCGCCCACCCATACAAACCCAACACGTTTGATCTACTTTATGCAACATAGTCACTTCTTATCAATTGTCTTTCAAGTCTTGTCTTAGGATTATTTTAGGACCGACGCCTTGGCCTATTTCGTGTCTCTAGACCATCCCGTGCTTGCGACAACGTTAACCTATCGAGTCGTATTTGCCTTACGGCTTAAAATCAGGGACGCAACTACGCGATAAGACTCCATTCCCGTGTGACCATGCTACAAATCCTTGCTGAGGCCGTGCCTCGCAACTCAGTGAGACTCAATCATATCGCCGCCTCGCGGCCCTTCGCTTCAATCACCAACTAACCCAATCAGGATTTGTGAACTAAATGTCACGCGACCGACTTTGCCTTGCGGCATCTCCTGACTTAAACTTAAGACAACTCAATCATAACATGCGACTTATATGCCGACAACATAAGACTCGACGCCACATCTCGTGCCGAAGCACGTCGCCTACGTTGCGACCAAATCTTAGGCCCAACATTGTATTCAAATTATACACACACATTCAACTCGACTCCTTGATATAGTGCACTCTATACTCGACTCAATCCAAAGGCACACTCGCGGATTGTCGCCCGTGCCGATTCAACTATATGAGGTCACTAGCATGACAAGCTATCATGGACACATAGCTTGCGGTTGGCCGGGACCCTTCCAGCGCAAGGTAGCTAGCCCCCTGGAAGTCCCCGACTAACCCGGTGCTATCGAGTCAGCACAGCTATCACCGTGTTTTCTTTCTTGGCCGAAACGGTCCCATGGCCCTGGGTTGCCGTTACGGGAAAACTCTACCTTGTCGACAAGTTGTCAAATGACCATGCAAGACCCTTCACTCAAACTGACGTCTCACACAGTCATTGTACTCTCAGTGTTATCTCTTTCCAAAACCAAGTTCAAGCCTTCTATCCTTGAGATCCCTCGACGACCCACAGTCGCGAGCCTTCTCCCTTGATGCTCCTTGAGATCCCTCGACGACCCACGGCCGCGAGCCTTCTCCCTGTTACCATATCATTTCATTCAACTCAATGCCTATTCGATAGTCCTTTCTCCAAAAACTCATTAAATCAACCATGGTTCATGCCTTAAACACTAAGTCCGTGCATCGTGCCTTAGGCCCATCGTGCTCTACGCGACGCTATTGCCCAACTCATACTCCATACGACTAGCTTTGAAACCGTAGGACTTCGTGGCTATACTCAGCCGTAGAACTCATAGGACCGTGCTTGGAATGACTTAGGTCGACCGCCATCACTTTTCCTAACTTCACCAAGCCTACAACTTAACTCAAAGGACGAGCAAAGGCTATGCCAAGCATTGCATCATGGAAGCGTGCATGCTTTATCGAACATTTACGCGGGCGACGCCTATGACTTAGGCTACGTTCATAACTTTGCCTACTCAACCAACTTTCCTTCTCCCAAGCCACGGGACGAAGGATCGAGTGTTATTTTCAAAGCACACCGTGCACCAACTCTAAGCCGACCGTTGGACCTTTCCATATTCTAACTCAATTCGACCCGTCGGGGTTATTCCCTTTAGCTATGTGAATTCGTCTCTTTTATTATCAAGCCTACTTGTGCAAGTTGAAAACATGCGATTTATTATGTGAAGGCTAAGATGAGGCAAGTTCACCGAAACTACCCCACCTGAGCGTGCGATCGCCTCGACCGAGCGATGTCTTCAAGCAGCCGTTGCAAGGTTAAGTTCGAATGCCGTCGGCGTTTCGATCCCTCCGATTGACTGAGCGGGACGGGGCACTACATTATACACCACTCAGAAAAAGTTTCGTCCTCGAAACTAACTGAGTACTTACTTATTGACTTATCACTTTACTCAACATTCAAGAACTCTCGCACACACTACGCCTATGCGTTTCTCAAATCCGAGCCACGCTCGTGCTACCCTTAATCCTTTCTTCAAAACTTACGATCTCAAAATCCTCGACACTTTCCTGTTTCTCAAGTCTCACTTGATTCAACGTATCACTTAGTATGGATCGTGCACATATTCCAGGCGTCCCCAAAATACATGCATTTCAACTAAGCCTCATGATAGCGAATTCCGCTATCACCACTCGAGTCGGATCGTGCACGTATTCAAGCGTCCTTGATATACATGCATGTCAACCGATACTTGCGAGTGGTGCCTCCACAAATCCTACCACTTCGCACTCGGACGTCTGCCTAACTACTAGGCTATGTCTTTTCGTCAGTATTGGAATCATCGTTCCCAAACAACAATATCAACACTGACCTCATCCTAAGTTCAAACCAAATTGATAGTACGGGGTCTTTCTACCCAAGCTCGCATCACTCCGATTTCTAAACTTCGAGCATAGATTGCCTACACACATCCCAACATTTTGTCGCACGGGGTCTGAGTCATTCAGCAAAGCCATCCTATGACAACTTACGTTCAACCAATTCCACGACATCTCAATATCGCTCGTTCAACAAACCATCTTCGCATAGTCTATCTCTTCGAACATGTTCGACATAATCTGCCTATCAATCCTTCTCGAATCAAACACGCTATGACACAAATTGTCGCTAACCAAAATTTCATATTCCACATTCCCTAAGTCATCTATTCCAATTCACGCAATCGATTCACAAGGTAGTCTGACTTAACAATACGTTGCGCCCCGATCTCACGCGAGTCAGATTATCCACGGTGGGCACGAATCACCATGCACGCTCCCGCGAGATAATCATTCTCATCGGGACGTAACTCTTATTTTGTGTCTAGACTAATTCATTCTCGCTGCGCGGATTGGACCTACTCAATCCTCAAGTTTATTTCATTCATCAATCGCAAGTCTAAACATCCTCAAATTGTTTTTCCTTCGCATCAAACCGACAAATCAAGACAATTAACGTTGCCGCGTCCTGATTTTCTGAGTTCGATCATTCCCGCGACATGAATCACCATGTCAGCGTTCACACGGAACGATCGCCCCAAATCCGACGCAACGCATGTGCGAGGCTAGAGTGGCACTCGCGCAAGACAAGATCGTCGACGCTGTGGTTATCCGCGTAACCATCAAGACACGATCACTTTCATCCAACATTCATCTCGATCAAAATTCTAAGTATAGCATCCAACCGAACAATAACACTTGCACGATTGTCATTCGCCGAGTCAGAGTACCCCCAAGTTATCGCATATCGATCTTTGATACGCCTCAATACCATCAATGATATGCGTAACCCGACGATCTTCCTTTGCAACAAGTTCCGAGTCGTGCGAACGATGCTATCGTCCGACTGGATAATCTTCCTCGACATTCAATTCAAGTTCGATCATTATCCTTCGAATCTTTTACAACATCAATTCGTTCCAATCCGAAATCACGTATATTCGTATCGTCTATCTTAAGTCATCGACCAATGCATTTCCTCAATTTGCAATATCCCTTTTGTTAACTCAATCATCGAGCAATATTCAATCCAATCCTTAGAGTCATTCGCGTAACTTCAAAATCAAACCTTTCATGCACGCTATCTACCTGTCGTGCTAACTTTTCGTATGTAATCCGTATCAATTTCCTCGATCAAGTCATCCGTTCGCTACACACTTTCTTTAATTCAGTTTCACCTACTCAATCGTTCTCGCGTTTCATACTTCGCACAATCCTCAATCCCGTGCACGTCAATTTCTAGGTTGCTCGAACCAAATCGTCAAAACTCAAGACCACATCTTGTTCAACGACACTCAATCTAAGGCTTTGCATATGCGCGACGCTTGCTGATAGACTCATCGACACACCGAATCCTCAATCGATCGATCGACATCCCTGAGGCTATCGCATACACCACTCAGGGATGAAGTCATTTGACAAATTCTCAACTTATCATTCGAATCAAAATCGACTTTTCGAATCCCGTTCGAACCATTTCTTAAATTTCAAGCACGCTCATCTTATATCGCACCGACTATAACATCGTCGCTCGATAGTATCCCTATCGATAGTCATCCCGCTTACTCAATCCAGTTCAACCTGTTTCATTCTCGCAACATTAAGAATCCCACACTCACTTTTCTAAGGTCGACACAATCCTTGGTGTATATGCCCAGCCCGACTTAGCCAACCGTGCTTACGTAAACCATCTTTTTGTTTTATCAAAACATGTTCTCCTATGTTTTGTAAAATAGTTAGACTTATTGTATGGACATCCCGTAGGACAATTGAGAGAGAGCGCACCAACGATATCAACTTGCGGAAGCACAATTCATAGTTTGCGAAAACAACGAAGTTAAAGAATTCAATCGATAGTCCAAGGACGTAAAGCCGTGCTCTGATACCATTATGTCATGTCCCGCTCCCGTAGGAGCGATCGTCCTCGCTAAGGCGTGATGCTGCACGAGCCTATATTGCGCTCGTGCAAGGCGGGTTCCATAACGGCCGATTTCAGCGGCTGCGACGGGGTCGTCGCACAGAAGTCCTAAGCAGAGACGTTGAATAATATCAGCGAAAATTTAGAACAAACACAAGTTATTCAAAAGAAGCTCTTTATTGATATTGAAACATAGATTACAATGGGGCGCAAGGCCAAGATTACAAGTCTCTCAAGCTCACTCAAGCTCACATTACAAGTTCACTCAGCTCTCTCTCATCTCTCAATACAAGTCTCGATCCAGCGGATGCTTCGGAAGGCGACGTCCATACATTATGTCATGTATAAGTCTTTACTCCATGCGGCCGCACGCTTCGAATCGCCAAGGAACTCCGTGCCTCGACGCATCCAAGCGAGCTCCGCGCCACGAGCTTCTACTTGTGCCTGCACATGAAAACTATGTGGGTGTCAGTACTCAATTGTACTGGTGGAATGAGCTCCTCGCTCACCCATACAAACCCAACACGTTTGATCTACTTTGTGCAACATAGTCACTTCTTATCAATTGTCTTTCTAGTCTTGCCTTAGGATTATTTTAGGACCGACGCCTTGGCCTATTTCGTGTCTCTAGACCATCCCGTGCTTGCGACAACGTTAACCTATCGAGTCGTGTTTGCCTTACGGCTTAAAATCAGGGACGCAACTACGCGATAAGACTCCATTCCCGTGTGACCGTGCTACAAATCCTTGCTGAGGCCGTGCCTCGCAACTCAGTGAGACTCAATCATATCGTCGCCTCGCGGCCCTTACCGCCTCGCGGCCCTTCGCTTCAATCACCAACTAACCCAATCAGGACCTGTGAACTAAATGTCACGCGACCGACTTTGCCTTGCGGCATCTCCTGACTTAAACTTAAGATAACTCAATCATAACATGCAACTTATATGCCGACAACATAAGACTCGACGCCACATCTCGTGCCAAAGCACGTCGCCTATGTTGCGACCAAATCTTAGGCCCAACATTGTATTCAAATTATACACACACATTCAACTCGACTCCTTGATATAGTGCACTCTATACTCGACTCAATCCAAAGGCACACTCGCGGATTGCCGTCCGTGCCGACTCATCTATATGAGGTCACTAGCATGACAAGCTATCATGGACACATAGCTTGCGGTTGGCCGGGACCCTTCCAGCACAAGATAGCTAGCCCCCTGGAAGTTCCCGACTAACCCGGTGCTATCGAGTCAGCACAGCTATCACCGTGTTTCCTTTCTTGGCCGAAACGGTCCCATGGCCCTGGGTTGCCGTTACGGAAAAACTCTACCTTGTCGACAAGTTGTCCAATGACCATGCAAGACCCTTCACTCAAACTGACGTCTCACACAGTCATTGTACTATCAGTGTTATCATCTCTTTCCAAAACCAAGTTCAAGCCTTCTATCCTTGAGATCCCTCGACGACCCACAGTCGCGAGCCTTCTCCCTTGATGCTCCTTGAGATCCCTCGACGACCCACGGCCGCGAGCCTTCTCCCTGTTACCATATCATTTCATTCAACTCAATGTCTATTCGATAGTTCTTTCTCCAAAAACTCATTAAATCAACCATGGTTCATGCCTTAAACACTAAGTCCGTGCATCGTGCCTTAGGCCCATCGTGCTCTACGCGACGCTATCGCCCAACTCATACTCCATACGACTAGCTTTGAAACCGTAGGACTTCGTGGCTATACTCAGCCGTAGAACTCATAGGACCGTGCTTGGAATGACTTAGGTCGACCGCCATCACTTTTCCTAACTTCACCAAGCCTACAACTTAACTCGAGGGACGAGCAAAGGCTATGCCAAGCCTTGCATCATGGAAGCGTGCATGCTTTATCGAGCATTTACGCGGGCGACGTCTATGACTTAGGCTACGTTCATAACTTCGCCTACTCAACCAACTTTCCTTCTCCCAAGCCACGGGATGAAGGATCGAGTGTCATTTTCAAAGCACACCGTGCACCAACTCTAAGCCGACCGTTGGACCTTTCCGTATTCTAACTCAATTCGACCCATCGGGGTTATTCCCTTTAGCTATGTGAATTCGTCTCTTTTATTATCAAGCCTACTTGTGCAAGTTGAAAACATGCAATTTGTTATGTGAAGGCTAAGATGAGGCAAGTTCACCGAAACTACCCCACCTGAGCGTGCGATCGCCTCGACCGAGCGATGTCTTCAAGCAGCCATTGCAAGGCTAAGTTCGAATGTCGTCGGCGTTTCGATCCCTCCGATTGACTAAGCGGGACGGGACACTACACATGTCCCCTACCAATAGTCTTTCCTTTCTTCAGATCTTGAAAAATATACTATCAGAAAAGAAAGCTACTGAGTAGTATAAATCTCGAGTTATCCGACTAACGGATAATAACTTGATTGGGTTGCCAGGTGTATGCATAACTGAAATGAGTGGCAGAAAGACACGCACTCCCTCTTCCACAAACTTTCAGAGAACTGTCATTCGCAACAGTAATATCTGACACACGATCCACATATTCATATTTATGCAACATACCGGCATTACCTGTCTTGTGATCGGACGCACCTGAGTCAATTATCCACTTCTTCGACTTTACCACACATGCCGCTGAATATCCATCTGTAGATCAAGATGCAGAAGCTTTACTACGATGTTGATTTTGGAATTCAACAAATTCTACATAGGTATCTACTGTCATCTGTACATATAGCTTGTCATTGTTGAGAACATCTGTAGTGGCGGCAGGTGCTTTGGGACATTGCCAATGAAAGTGTCCTTGTTGACCACAGTTGAAACAAGTCCGCGGTCATCCTCCATCACGACCACCGTCACCTCAACCATCCTTTCGGCAGCATGCCAGCCACCACGTCTACCACCATGACCACCACGAAATCCATCCCGAGCAGCACCCAAGACAGATCGATCAACATATGTATCACTCGTATCAGTCCTAACTACTTCCGTTGCCTGTAGGACACAAAAGTGGACTTCCATCAAAGATGGAAGTTCGGCCCTAGCAATAATCTGAGATCTTACAGAGTATGCATCAGGACGGAAGTAGGCAAGATACGCCATAACATAGAGCTGCTGGCGTTGTGTCTTTGCCGCATTAATATCCGTTGTCAAGGGTAACACGCGATCCACATCATCAGTTAGTGCCTTAAAGGCACAAAAGTGATTCTTATGGGACTTGTCTCCCTGATCAGTTCGGTAGACGCCAACGATCGAGTCATAGATGTGAGACAGATCACGTTTGCCATCAAACACAGTTGCAAGGACCTCCCATAACTCCTTCACCGAATCCGTGTTATGAACCATGTCCTCAACGGATGGTTCTATCGAATTCGTCAACTATGTAAACAATTGACTATCATCAGTCTTCCCCTGCTCAAATATGGGATCAGTCACATTCGGAGGATTGTCAGTCACATGCTTAGACAACTGCATTCTCTGAAGCGTCTTCTCAACCATCTTACGCCACGTAGAGTACCTGTCCGGACGATCCAGCCTCCGATCGACCAGTCGAATCGAAGATACCGTTGTACCAGTGATTGGCGTTCCCACCTCAGTGTTCCTGATATTGATGCTACCGCTATTCGCCGCAACATTCGACATCTTCAGATTCTTTGATTTGATTGTCGGATCGTTCCGACCCTATATTCACATCAACCTCGCCAATACGCAATTAACGTCGCCAGATCTGACATGGACAATTTTGACAGAGATTCGAATGTGGATCACACAAGTCAGGACATAGACATAGATTCACACAACCCAGGTTGCTCTATGTTGGATCCTGATGTGGACATTGTTGATACCGGATTAGGAACATGAATTCACGCAAACTAGCAAGTTTCTTCCCTGATATCTCCTGATGTCGTTGTCGAGGTTACGAGGTTCACACAAATAATCATTGTTTACCTTTTGAATGTCTCAACTCCGACTTTTTTTTTTGGAAAGCTAGGTTAGGACATGGGGTTGTCGCTCGGACGGGGGTGCCGTAGGAGGCGGTTGGGGGGAGGGGGGCTGCCACTTGGGTAGGGGTGGGGGTGGGGCGGAGGCGTGGGGGCTGCTGCTCTCGGTGTGGGGGGGTGGGAGGGGGAGATTTTTTAGGTATGGCTTTGATACCATTTTAAATGGAATAATTGAATTGCTTTATTGATATGAGAGGTTACATATATATAGTATAGGAATAGCCTTCTTATTTTTCTCTACGTGATGTGGGACTAAACAATAATACTCAATAGTAAGAAATGCATACTGAATCCCAATTGACAAGAAATCTCAAAATTTTCCAACTTTCTTAAGGAATCTCTTCCAAAAGTACATAATATTTTTACGGTTCATTTGGATCGTCATGTTCAAATTCAACCAAATCGATTACCATAACGATCCAAAATCGAAAATGTACTCCAATCGGAATGCTTGTACCTGGACCTGGTTTGGTTCGATGGGGGTTTATGTGTACCTGGTAACTATAAGGAAGACCAAAGTTCATAACTTTGAGAGGGAGATGGGGAAGGGAGCTGCTTTAAGAAATATACTAACAGAACAAATTGTTTTAGGGAGTCAAAATCATGTCCTATGATGGATTTCATTAGATAGTGAGAAAGTCTCTGTCAGTAATAGATGAGGGTGTTGCTTTGTACGACGGATGGGCTTGACACTTGGGTCTTGGAGAATGTGGTTAAAGTCTCAGAACTAGTCTCTTCACAAAGAGAGGTATGGCCCTCGGGACAGGATGCTGTACAAGCCTAAGTTGATTATACAAGGCTAGGATTTTGGATTCACAAATTCTACGAATTAAGCAACAGAAAAATACTATGTAGCCGAATATTCCATGAATTAATAAATCAGTAGAGTCAAGCTGAAATCCCTTTGACTTACGCATTGGAATTGAAATAGAAACCTGGCGAAATATTCCATGAATCAACAAACATCCCCATATATTTCTTTTTATACCGTTTATTCCAATCATGGCTATCTCTACATTATCAATCATATAATCCATATTTCCATTTCGATTAATTCCTTCTAACAATCTTGATGGAGACAATTTAAGAATACTACACAATCATAAGTAAAAGTAATTTTACAAGCTATCGAGGATCCTTCACTGCAAAACAAGGGTTAGAGTCATACGATAATTCTATAAATGTAATAATGGTTAGAGACAATTTATATTTTATAAGCATCAAAGTTTGTCCCAACAATACAGAGTTGGCATTTCTATCCATAGGTTCCTGCAACATTATTCTCATTAGCATCCACCTATCTACATGATGGTCAATGAGCCATTCCCCATAATTGGTCCGTAAGATGAAAGTCCTTTCCTCTTCTCACAGGATCACCATCTAGGCATCTATAATCTCTCCTAGGCCGATACAATTCTAGTGCATGCACATCGCTTGAGAGAGTACTTGTGCATAAGTTCTCCATGACCAATGCATTATACAATATATCTAATAAAATATGCATAAAACAACTATAAGAATGCAATAAATAACAAATCTTATAACCATTCGATAATGCCGTTCTTAGAGCCTTGACTTGTTCACAATGCCTCTCTCTATTTTTTTTTTCCACAATGCCTCTCTCTATTTTTTTCTTTCACAATGCCTCTCTATATGTTCCAACAATACTACGGTCGTTCTTGGAGCCTTGGTTTGTTCACAATGGCTCCCAATATGTTCCAACAATACTACGACCATTCTACCGTTCTTGGAGCATTAGGTCGTTCATCGCCTATGTTGTTACGAGCGACGCCTAGGCGTGCCAGTTTTCAACAAGTCGCCTCGACCTGTGGACTTTTCTGCAGTGGAAGGCGAGGACCGCCTAGGCGCGCCTAGGCGGGCGCCTTGGTTCGACCAGGGGAGGTAACTGCGGGCGCCTATGGGTGGAATCTCAGGATGGGCTATAGACTTTTTACAAATAATTTTTTTGGACTTTAGGGTTATTGCTGCTTGCTAAAACTGCTGCTGTTGTAAAAATTGTTGCTGCTACTGGTGTAAAAACTTCTTCCAAGTTCCAAACGCAGAAGAGCAAAGGAAAAAAAAAAGACTCACCAAGCCGTCGACGCCGACGCCAGGTATTCATCTTTTCCTTCCTCTTTTTTGTGTTCTTTTTTTTTCTGTGTTTTTTTATGACTACTGCTGCTGCTGTTTTCTTCTTCTCCTTCGTCCTTTTCTTTTCCTTATGATGTTGCTGCTGTTTTTTTCCCCTTTTTTGTGGTTTTTTTTTCAATGACAACTGATGCTGCTGTTCTTTTTTTTTTTTCCAAATATTACTGATGCTGATGTTCTTTTTTTTTTGGAAAAAAGCTCTTTTTCATGTTACTGTTGTTGGGTTTTTTTTGTGTTACTGTTGCTGCTTCTTTTTTTTTTTTTTTGCTTTTTTGTGTTCTTTTTTGCTGCCTTCTGCTACTACTGCTGCATACTGCATTCTGCTGCTGCTGCCTTCCAATGTTTACACATTTACAAAACCCAGAAATTCTGGGCGGGCGCCTAGGCGCGCCTAGGCGAGGCGGGCATGGTCTCGCCTCGCCTCGTCTAGCGCCCAATACAACATAGTTAATTGCATATCTCTATTCCATGTCAAGTCATAATAGACCTATCCATCCATAACAATGCCTTTACAATTTCATAATAGTCCTCGTCCAATTGATAGTATCAAACATAGTGCCATACCATACTAGTGCGGCGCCACAATAATCCTGTTAGTACTTTCATCGAACATCTTAAGTGCATAACCATTTCATTATTAAAGTAGCAACATAGTTCTTCGTTCTATGTTCTTAGTATAAAACTTCTCATATCACTAATCCAACATCATATCAACATCATATATGGTCGAATCTACTATTTATAAAAGGTTTCTTAAACAGTTTGTTGTATTCAAGGTTCTTTAGTGGATTCATATTATAATAGTTCTCTAATTTGCAATACCCGTCTAGATAAGGGATTCCCATTCCAAGCATAAGATAGTTCTACCATAGCTTCCATTTACAAGTATCCTAATGTCCTCATGACTATTAGTAAAGAAAAACTATGTAAAATAAGCATCAATATGAAAGCATACAAAAAGCTAGAATTTCCTTTATCTTGTTTCTATTAGATTATTCTGTCAAACTATCAATCAGAAAGGAGGGATGGAAGAGAATCCTTTTATTAAGAAGTGAGAGATTGAGGCGATAAGGCTTCTGTCCACTCACTATTTGACGAAATGCCTAATCTTTTCGTCGAAGAGCTCACCTGTCGATCGTCCTTCTCGTACTCGCCTTTCCCGCAACACTTCTTTCCTTCTTCATAGCGATCCCGCAAAGCTTCCATATCATCTATTTCTCTCTCTCTCAAAAGGGTGAAAAGAAGTCGTGTGAAGAAGAATTGAGAATGACTCTATTTTTAGGCTCCCAAGACTAGCCTCCAACAAATCTTAGCCGTATGATCAACTCAAATAAATCTCAACCATCAATCCCAAGGTTACGACAAATCCGCTCTCGGTTCCGTCCAAAATTACCAGAAATGGTTTGATATTCAAAAACTTGCCATAGATAATAATATTCTAATTTAAGGATCATAGCAAAACTGATATGGAGGCTTAATAAATGCCAAAAATGAACGCAAGAATATTCCAAGGATGATCTAATGATTGGAGTATGAATTTCGAATTTGAATAAATCCCTTAATGGGTATCCTACACACAATTGGCCTTGCCCGATATCCAAATCAAACATCCAAACCCATCAAGCATAAGTTGTAACCAAGTCATGATCTAACCAGTTAAGACCGAACCAATCCAATGACTGAACCATAAGTAACCAATTCCTACACAAACCGAGTGACTAAACCGAGCCACAATAACGATTAATACTTAAATCCAGTCCAAACTCAAAGTACTAAGACATATCCAACTAGATCAATTGCAATGGGACCAAGCCAGCTATAAGTCTAAATGGTAAGACTACTCGATTAAATCAAACCATCAACCAATTATAGTCTAACCAACTAGGATCAATCCGGCAGCCGGCTAGAAGGGGCAAACATCTAATCTGAATCCAAGGGACTACTATATTCTAACCAAACCATTTCGAAACTATACATCGATAACCAAGTCCAAGTCCAACTATAGCCATCCAACCATAATCCAAAGGGTCAACCTCAATCGAGTTAAAGTCCAACATGGTTTAATGAACCCAACTAAACCCCAAAGGTCGAAATAGATGCTAACCAAAGTTCGTATTAACTGTATCAATATCGATATCGGACCCTTCCTATGAGTATCGCGATCGATGGTATCGACATTATCTCCGGTTTCGGATCGGAGTATAGGTTTTTTTTGGTATCGGAAAACAAATAATTATTAATAAATTATTAAAATTTTAGAAAAAAATATTTATACATTTAGGCATAATTTTAAGAACTTCTTGTGTTGTTTCTTAGTAGTTTTGAAATTAAATGAAATAGTAGTCACCCTTGTGGATTGGTTTATTTGCGATAGATGAGTTTTTTAAACATGTTTTTACAACCTTACTATGATTTTACACCCTTGTCGATTGATCTTTTTCATTCAATTTTTTTGCTGAATTGACTGGAAAAGAGATCTCCAATGTCGGTATCGATTAATATCAGTATCGATCGGTATCATATCGGGACATACCAAACCGTTTCGGTATCGGTCGTATCGGATCGGTATTGGTCGATACTTCAAACTATGATGCTAACACATTATAAATTCAACTTCGGGTCCAAGCTGTAACATAATAACATTAAGCCAAACCAAATGTTATTTATCAAACTCAACTAAATTCGACTGACCTCAAATATTTCTCGAACTGAGCCAAAACTAACCTAAAGGAAACCAAAACAAAGCATAATCCTAAGCTAGAGTCTGGGGCACTACATCTGTAAATCATGAACCCCTTCCTCACACTCTGCATTAGCGGAAGCCTTGGCGCATGATCTATGCTACATGAATACAGACACGGATAAGGATACGATACATATACAAGATACATACATTTTCAAATAGGTTCAATAATCAATAATAGTTGCATATGTTTTATTAATACGGACGCAGATACTTGTACAGACATGATATGGATACGCTCACCATTTTCCAGTGTCTGTGCAACATGTCACACAACATATAACAGGATGCCCCATTGGTTGGCAATAGGCTGATTAATATGATGCCTTTGATGTCTTTAATTATTCTTATATAACTTCTTAGCACTTCTTAGATCTGTAAAAAGATTTTGAAACAAGCATGCTCATCAGGTAATATATGTATTTAGTGCAAGGAGTGGATTCTTGCTCTAATGGAAATAGTCCTTCATATGCATGCAAGAATTAGACCTTAGATTGCAAAATAGAAGAACTTAAATGAAAAGTTTCTTGATCCTGGAAAACATGCAATAGAAGCAATTTTATGTGCCTCAATCACGTACCTGCTGTCAATCTAAAATGGATCATCATGCCAAAGAAAGTTAAAAAAACACAGAGAACATATCTATAGGTGGTAGGTAGTATAAGTATTATAATATAAAGATGGGAACTAAAGATGCTAACCCAAATGCCCACTATATACAAGCTATAATGTGCCTACTATATATAGGTTCTATAATAGTGTGATAAGAGATACCAGATTCTATACTAGGTTTAGTCCCACATCTATTGGGAGGATTGCCTACCCCGATCACTCGTGTATATATACCAAGGTTCGCATTATCGGCCAACATGGATACATATCGCTCATATCGTATCGTTTTTGGCATCTCCAATCTGATACCTGGCCGATACCAAAATTATTGTTCTTTTCCGGTCATTTTAGCAAGGAAAAAGAAAGGAAAAATATACAAGTATGGAGAAATCAATGTAGACACAATGATCCGATCATTCCAAAGATCAACATGCTACAAGGTGTCGATAAATTTCATCGACACAATGTAACCATTACCATTTAGCGAACTTGTATATTCTAAATTCACAATATTCATATATCGTATTACTATTCCATTGAAACTATATATTATGGGGATGTTTCTCTAGACAAAAGTAATATATAAGATTATTCTAAATAATATCTAACAAATAATATATAAGATCATGCTAAATGTATCAAATATTTTTCAAGTTTTTTTAAATAACTTATGATTTTTTGGCTCACCGAAACCATTATCTGAAAATCCAATATGAAACCGCCTAAACTACCGGAACCATCGAAACTTATACTCATAAGAAGGGTCCAAAACCGATTCCGATACTGCGAACATGATATATACCCCTGGACGGAGGCGTAATAGAAATATCCTATTCTGCTGTTCATACCATTGTCTCTGACAATTGTCACTGCCATACAATGGATTAGAATCCAGAATGCATGTTATTTGATGTGCAATCCTCTATTACTTTTATTGCTCCATTTTGTTCATGTCAAGAGAATTTTTTTAGGAAAACAGAGATTTTAGATGCTAGAATATTTATAAATATTTCATGGGATGTTGGCTATATAAGCTTCTGAGTATCATTTCTTGGTTTTGAAATTGTCATTAGGGAGGTGCCAGATGAGGTTTATAAGAGCTTGGACGCTGTAAAAGAGGATGAAAAATGGTGGGAGGTATTATCTTTTCTTCCCTTTAGCCACCAGTTTCGTGTCATAATGAACAAAATAGGCCATGAATTTTTATATATTTCTTTAAACATGTTGTTTATTAAAAGTAGCAGCTGTATTTTACAGGCAGTGGAATTGCAAAAGCTTATCTTGGCACATAACAATCTGGAAGTTCTGACAGATGATCTGAAAAATTTATCTTTGCTGACTGTTTTGAATATAAGTCACAATAAATTATCTTGTCTTCCTGCGGCTATAGGAGAGTAAGTACATATAGTGATATTTACCTTACAGTTGTCTTATGGTAGGAAAATTTATGCTCATCTGCTGTGTTGAAATTTGCTGATAACTAACAATGGTTTCTATTTGTCAGGCTTGCTTTGCTAAAATCACTTGATGTGTCATTTAACTCAATAACCAGTATTCCTGAAGAGATTGGCTCTGCGGTGGCATTAGTCAAGTATGTTTTGCTTCTAGTTTGTATGTGCTATGGCTCAAATTATTGTAGTCCAATGCATTGGAATGATTCCAGAGGCTAACAAAAGGAAAATATATTATTAGCTCATAGACTACTATTACCGAAGCCTCTACTTTTATTTATTCTCTCATAGTACTATCAAATGAACTGGTTAGTTCTTTACTTTATTAATGCAAAATTTTGGGCGTAGGACAAAGATCTTGGTAGGAATGTTTTAGAAATGAAACAAACTAAGATTCGGACACTATCTACATCTGCATGAGAAGCTTCGGTTTTCTATACCAAGACATCCACATAGTCATAAATTTTAATTGCTCATGGCTGAGAGTTTCTTACTTATTATTGCCTATGGTCAGAGGCCATGGCTTCCTTAAGTGTTAGCATTTTGAAGCTTTCCAGCCTAACACTCTGGTGCAAACTAGTCTTCCAGAATGACTACTAAAAAGTATTTAACATAGACGGGAAAGAGGGTGAATGGATGACAGTATCATATATGTAGATGGGACTATCCCTTTTAGCTGCTGTACTGTCAGCCATTGTTCTCTTTACCTCTAGCACAAAACTTTTAGTGATTAGTAGGCCTAACAGGCATATTTTCCTCTGACAAAAGAATGACTACTTCGTTTGGTTACTAACACTTGTAGCATGCCTAGACATGCAGGTCTTCTTCCCTAAACTTATATTTTGCAATAAATTCAAATCGATAAATGAAGTTTGGCTTGCTTGTGACTTGTGAGCATTTGATGTGGGGAAGCTAATGCGGTTATATGATTAAATAGGTAATATGCCCTGAAGTATTTACGAAGGTGTTAACCCTATACAATACAGTATGTCAATACATATATGTATGACTATCACGCAAAATGAGCCAAATAGCTGTGAGTAGTAAAGAAATCAGCAATATGATTTGCATAGGGGCCACTCAAGAAGGAGAGCATTCTGTGCTGTATGAAGATGACTAATTATATGCCGATCAATTTTGATATGCTTGGTGGCACAGACAAATCACCTATTTTGATGTCTTCTAGTATATTTTGGAGTGTCCGTGGTGTGCCCTATACTTGTCTGATACGCATTCGACACGACATGGCCCAAATTTTTGGAGTGTCTGTGCTTCCTAGATAATAATCAACTATTTCTCAAACAGTATTTTGTTATTGTCATTGATGTACACTAATTCAAATTATTTAGTGTATGGCACTAGAAGTTTTCTGCTAATAGCCCATGTTTCAGGCTGGATTGTTCGAATAATCTACTTAAAGAACTCCCCTGCAACCTTGGAAAGTGCTTTGATTTATCAGAAATTAAGGTAATATTATCTTGGACATGCTACATTGCAGCGAGCTTGATGATCGACGTTAACATGCTTTAAGAACAATATATTTTCTTGAATTCTTTTGCACTGTTTCAACGTGCAATGTATGCTTTAGTTTTGTGCTTGCAGTTTTAAACTTTTGTTGAAGAGCTCTAGTCTTTAATCGTTTATTACAGTCTGATGATGTTTCACGTGATCCATAGGCTTCCAACAACCACATAGAGAAATTGCCAGATCAGCTTGCCTGCTGTTCAAAAATGATCAAATTTGATGTGGAGGTAATGTCAAGTTATCATTTTTCTTATTTCTATAGGCACTTGTTATTACATATAATGATTAGTTTATCTCAGCCAATATAAAAGCAAACTGTTCAATCATACCTCAGGGAAATAAGCTCACAGTGCTACCTGGAAATATGGTCATGTCATGGACTATGCTGATTGAACTCAATGCTGGTAAATTTCTAATCATTTTCACAACTTTATATTTCATGATTTATCTACTTTGCTATCTACTTTAGAGGTCTTTATGTAGTGACCGGTCTTGAGAATTCTCTCTTTTCTTTCTCTTCTCTTGTCTGCTTACTCTTACAGCAAGGAATATGCTCACTAGTATTCCGGATAGCATAGGAGTCCTTTCGAAGTTGATTCGTCTAGATTTCCATCAAAACAGTGAGTGCAGTCGGTCAATTTGTTTGGGGCAAAACTTATCAACTATGTCTACACGTCAATATCTCAAAATTAATTGCATCATGGTATGATCTTTCCTTCCCGGTGTGTTTTCTTTGTATCTATTGTGCAGAAATTTCATCGATTCCATCTTCACTGATGGGCTGCTGCTCACTTACCGAGTTCTTTATGGGGTAAATTCATATTTTAAGATTTTAACTATTTCTGCATTTTTGATGGATGTTCAATCATTTGATTTTATATTCCTATTAATAATGTTCTATTTCAGAACAAATTCACTGTCATCAGTGCCCGGAGAGATTGGTGAACTTCCTAGCTTAAGTATTTTTGATCTTCACTCAAATCAGGTAAAAATATTATTTTTATTCTTTTCTACTTTTTTTTTATTCCTGTTACTTAAATCAGGGAAAAAAAATCCTTTCGCTCTTCATTATGTGAGACGAATCTACTGTGTCGTAATTGTTTTCTTACTATAACTCTAAGGTTTGGCAGTGTATTTCCTTTGAAAATTTTATTAAGGGTGTCCTAGTGCCATGAGGCTCCCGCTCCCGAATGGTTGGGGGGGGGGGGGGGGGGGGGGGGGGGGTGGAAGAGGGAAAGATGTATACCCAGGCACAAGCCCAACAATATGAAAAATAAAATAAAGAAGAGAGTAAGTTGGATCCCTAATTCTGATGCTCTCCTACTCTCCTAATCGACTCCTCTTCACACTTCTGTTGCTGATGACTATGACGATAATTCAATTTCTATGTCTAGTGTTGATGTTATTAGTATCAATGGAACAATATAGGACATCCCACTAATGAACAAGTCCAATAGATTATATCAAGTAAAAAAGTAAAAGATTGCACAATACAAAGTCTCAATCATAAGCTACAAGTTCGTCTAAACTTACCTTCCACACACCCCAAAATTTTAGTCTTAAGCTCCCCACCTAGATCTTTTGGACTTTACCGCGTCACTGCTTAACCGTCCCCTTTACAAGCTTGATCATTCCTGACAACTGAAATACTTGGAACCCTTGGGCTTACCAGACTCACCTATGAAGGTTTTTGCTTTATCCTTTTCAGCGCAGTGTCATTAGATTTACATGTATTCTATTCTCATATTACTATCCAGTTTTCTCCCCATCTTGGTAGGCTTCCCATAGTTAGGTGTTTTCAGGTACTCTGTCCCTTGAGCTAGCTGAAAAGTTTGGCATATAGAAATCATCTGATAGAGCAAATTCATGAAACCATGAAATGGGAATCGTTGGATGTGTCATTACATGCCGGATCTCAGTCCAGAGCAAATTTGTGAAACCGTGAAATGGGAATTGTTGGATGTGTCACATTGAACCAATAGGTCGTTAGATCTGTTTATGTACTCGTGAATAAACAGATTCGTCTGCGAAGTGTGGATAATTGGCCATAAGACGATCCTTGTAGGTCCCATGGAAATACTTTTCCTTTAAGCTTCTTTTTCATGTCATTCCATCTCAATTGGCTCTCTGCCCAAGCGATCTAGTTTCTCCCAACAGATGCTGAATAAAATTCTAGCGGCTTTCTGTAACTTCATCTTAGCGAACCTAACTTTTCATTGCTCACTCGTCTTGTATCTGTCAAAGTAACTGTCCATATTGGACAAAAAATTGCTAAACGCATGTGGGCCATGTATAACGATGAATCTACTTAATCTTTCTTGTGATATCATCCTCTCAAGGTCTACAGTTGCCTTGGCAGGTGGATAAGGAAAAGAACTTCCACAAGTGTCCCTAGTGACAATGATTGAAAACCGCACATTTCCCTAGTGACAATGACCGAAAACCACATGAGTGTCTCCTACGAATGTCCCTAAACCTTAGGGAAATGTGGCTGGAGAACCTCTAGGCGAGGTTGTTCGAGAGCCACTCTAGCCTCCAACTCATCGATCCTCGTGTTCATAATGTCAATTGCAGTATTCCTTATGGCCATCCTGGTATCCATCGCACCAATCCTAGTACTTGCCTCACCAAGTCCGTTGTCTACTTTGGTTTCTGTTGGTATATTTAGTATGAGAATATGTTATATTTAGTATGAGAATATCCTGAGGACATATTTGGTGTTGGTATATTTAGTATGGGAATATGTTATATTTAGTATGGAAATATCCTGAGGACATATTTGGGATGCCAGAATATACCACAGGATATTCCATTGGATATTCCATCGTGTAAAGGCTATATAAAGCCTATGAGACTCAATCAATAAAATCACTCAATTACAACATGGTATCAGAGCCACAAAAAATCCTATCCGTCACCCCCTCCCCAAAACCCTAACCATAGCGGTCATCAACGCCGCCACCACCACCACCGACACCGCCACCGCTACCGACACCATCACCACTACCGTCACCACCGCCGACATCACCGCCACCTCTGTCGTTCCCACCGCCGACATCACCGCCGACATCACCGTCACCACTGTCGACATCACCGTTCGTCACAGAAATGAGGGGACAATCCAAATGTGACATCGAGGACCTAGATCTGATGGGAGAGAGACATGTTCGGATCTAGGATCGGACGACGAGGACGAGCGTGAGTCGTGGAGCGGACGTGACGTGATCGGAGAGAAGCATCGATGGAGGAGATCATCAAGAAGCTAGATCCTGCAGAGGTTGCGACGTTGATGAAGATGTCAGCTGGTGAGAGCACGACACGAACGTCGCCGAAGTTGGAGCTTCCCTCCATCGATCTGAAGCTTGATGGACCGACTACTACCTAAGTTGGCCACGACGGAAAAGGAGAACCCGGAAAGAGAAGACAGCCGAATGAGGGCTCGACAGGACGAAGAGCACCGTCAGGCCCTAAGGGAGAGCCCCGACAGTGCTTCAACTGCGGGGAGGTGGGTCATCTGAGGTATGCTTGCACCAAACCACCCAAGGGAGATTCAGGCGAAAGACATAGACAGTTTGGAGGATGTGACCGTGGTTGTAGGGGTCGACGGAACGGTCGAGGAGGTTGTCGTGCGAACCGGCTGGTAGCAGAAGGCGAGAAGACAGCTGACGATCCCTATACTGAGGAGGATCAGGCACTGCAGGACATGTTGGAAGTACTCAGGAGGAGGCAGAGAGCGTCGAGCGATGGAGACAGGAGGAGTGGGACCGGGGAGACGTCCACCTCATTCTTCGCCAGAGGCAACGCTGTCATGCATGCTCATCCGTCGACGGAAGGCACTGACGACTCGCTCGCCCTTGCATCTATGTCTTCCCTCAGATCGTCGGATTGGATTATCGATTCGGGTGCGTCTCGGCACGTGACAGGGAATGCTAGTGACTTTTCTTCCTACACTCACCTAGCATCAGCGGACAGCATTCAAACAGCTGATGGTACTTTCCAGCCAGTGGTCGGTAAGGGTATTGTCGATTGTACAGGTTCAGTAAAATTATCCAATGTTTTGCATGCTCCTTCTTTTTCAGTCAGTCTTTTGTCCATTAGTTCTATAATTCTCCAATTAAAATGCACTGTCTGCTTTGATATTCCTAAGGTGATCTTCTAGGAGAAAAAGACGGGACGAAGACTTGGGACTGGCACTTGGCATAATGGACTGTGGTACCTGGATCGAGAAGGGCTGGATTCAGCATTAGTATCTATGGCAGAAAAGGCAGGAATAGAAGGACTGAAGAAGATGAGTGCAGAAGATACTTTGCGACTCCACCACAGGAGGTTGGGATACTCTTCATTTGGTATTTTAAGCAAATTATATCCTGCAATTTATGAAGTTAATAAAGAGAAACTAGTTTGTGATGGTTGTGAGTTAGGCAAACTTACTAGGAGTTCATATGTGAGTAGCGGTGATAGGAGCTCGTCCGTTTTTGATGTGGTACACTGATGTTTGGGGGCCTTGTACTACACCTATGAATGGTTACAAATATTTTGTTACCTTCATAGATTGTTTTTCTCATACTACTTGGCCGTATTTGATAAAAAATAAGAGTGAGGTAATCTCCTGTTTTCGGGACTTTCACAAACATGTCCAGACTCAGTATAAGGCAGTGGTGAAGGTACTGAGGTCTGACAATGGAACGGAGTACACCAACAAGACACTTGCGGAATACTTGTCCGCCCAAGGGATACGGCATCAGACCACCTGTGCATATACACCAGCACAGAACGGAGTAGCAGAAAGAAAGAACAGACACCTCCTGGAAGTGGCGAGAAGTATGATGATAGATATGAATGTCCCACAGAGTCTATGGGGATATGCAGTGTTGACAGCAGCTCAACTGATCAACATGATGCCTTCGAAGGTGATGGGATGGAGGTCTCCATGCGAGATGCTGCAGGGAAATAATAGTGGGATGCTCCCACTAAAGGTGTTTGACTGTGTATGCTTCGTAAAGGACAACAGACCGTCGGTAGGGAAGCTTGATCCTCGAGCAATCAAGTGTATCTTTGTGGGCTAATCGGGAACTCAGAAGGGCTACGTATGCTGGAGTCCAGTGGAAAAAATAAAATTTGTAAGTATGGATGTTCACTTCAGAGAACATGAGCCATACTACAGTCAGGAGGGAAACCCAAATATCTCGCCTGATACTGCAAGTATGAGGCGAGAGGGGGAGTTGTTGGAAAGCATTTCGACTGATCTCGGAGTATGACTTGGAGGAACAAATAGGGAACATGAAGGTGAAAAGGGACGGGGGGAGAAAATAAGAGATGTTAGGCCCACAACTCAGGGGGAGATACCTACAGTAGACGAGAGAAGCAACTTGCAGGACCAGTTCCTATAGTGCCAGTGCTAAGTCCCTTGCCTGCGCCCGTCTTGACTCCTGAGACACCGCTCGTCTTGACTCCTGAGACACCTACACTACCACCTTCCCCTTCAGGTGATATCCTTCCTTCTCCTCCTCTCCAACCATCATCAGTATGGAGCTCCACTTGCAGCAATGCGGGAAAACCTCCTGATAGATATGGTTGGGACCTTGCTAAATTTGTCTCATATGATCATCTCTCTTCTTCTCATGGAGCTTTTATTGCATCATTGGATAGTGTTACTGTACCTAACAATTGACAGGTAGCCAAGAACGATCCAAAGTGAAAAGCAGCGATACATGAGGAGTTGGGAGCTCTGAAGAAGAACCGAACTTGGGAGCTGGTGAGACTGCCAGAAGGGAAGAGAGCAGTCGGATGCAAGTGGGTTTTACTGTGAAGCAGAACCCAGATGGACAGGTTGAGCGCTACAAAGCTCGACTGGTGGCAAAAGGATACAGTCAGACGTACGACATCGACTATGACGAGACCTTTGCACCAGTGGCGAAGATGAGTACTGTCAGGACCTTGATCTCTCTGGCAGCCAATAGAGGACGAAAGCTACACCAACTGGATGTGAAGAATGCATTTCTTCATGGGGATCTAGTGTAGGAGGCTACCCAACTTAGAATAAACTAATCCTTAAGATCATATCTCTAGGAAAAATAAATGCCTTTATACTCAAATATAACCTCAATGGATATTATTTGTCAATATAATCCACATGGAGATACCACCAGGATTCGGCACCAATCAGACAGAAGGTAAGGTCTGCAGGCTGAAGAAGTCCATCTATGGACTGAAGCAGTCTCCTCGAACGTGGTTTGACAGGTCCAGGAGAGCAATGTTAGGGATGGGGTATCAACAGATCAATGCTGATTATACTGTGTTCTTCAGATGAAGTGGAGGCCACATCACCATGCTTGCGGTGTATGTGGATGATATGATTATCACAAGCGATGACGAGCAGGAGATCGCCCAACTCAAGGAAAAGCTTGGCAAGGAGTTCGAGGTGAAGGATCTTGGCCCTCTTCGATACTTCCTTGGGATTGAGATTGCTCGAGATACAGAGGGAATTGTTCTTTCTCAGAGGAAGTACGCACTAGACCTGCTCACGGAAACAGGGATGATGGGATGTAAACCAGCTACGACACCGATAGACCAGAAGTTCAAGCTGGATGCTGAAGCCGGAGAACCAGTTGACCGGGATAGATATCAGAGATTGGTGGGCAAGCTGATCTATTTGAGCCACACACGTCCAGAGATATGCTTTGCAGTTAGTGTGGTGAGCCGCTACATGCACGACCCTCGAAAGGATTATATGGATACAATATACCAGATTCTTAGATACTTGAAGGGTGCCCCCGGGAAGAGACTGATGTTCAGGAAGAATAATCACATGGACATCGAGGGCTACTGTGATTCTGACTGGGCTAGTTGTGCTGATGACAGGAGATCTACCTCGGAATACTGCGTCTTTTTAGGAGGCAACTTGGTCTCTTGGAAGAGTAAGAAGCAGTCAGTGGTAGCTAGATCGACAACTGTAGCGGAGTACAGAGCTATGGCCTTGGGAGTTGCAGAGCTGCTTTGGTGGAAGAATATGCTGGTGGAGCTGAAGCTGGATCAAGGAGCCAAGATGAAGCTGTGGTGCGATAACCAGTCAGCTATTAGTATTGCCAACAATCCAGTACAACATGACATGACCAAACACATCGAGATCGATAGGTTATTCATCAAAGAGAAGTTGGTTAGTGGACTACTGGAGCTAGGCCACGTTCCAACAAAGCATCAGGTTGCAGACGGACTGACCAAAGGACTTAGCTCTGTGAGCATGATCAGAGGATGTGACAAGATGGGCTTAGTGAATATCTTTCTCCCATCTTGAGGGGGAGTGTTGGTATATTTAGTATGGGAATATGTTATATTTAGTATGGGAATATCCTGAGGACATATTTGGTGTTGGTATATTTAGTATGGAATATGTTATATTTAGTATGGGAATATCCTGAGGACATATTTGGGATGCCAGAATATGCCACAGGATATTCCATTGGATATTCCATCATGTAAAGGCTATATAAAGCCTATGAGACTCGATCAATAAAATCACTCAATTACAACAGTTTCTATCGTGTCTAACTGAGTGCCTAGAGTAAAATAATAAAAATAACAAGTTACTAATATATATTACTATAACATATCTGGAAACCCAAATACAAATAAAGCAAAGGCACTCAAACAAGTGCCCTAAAAAATAAACAGAGTCGAAATATCCCAACTTGAACTGAAATTGGACGCACAGTTATATTGTCCTTCATCACAATCTATTATTATGGTGAAAGAACAATATGTGCTTGTTTCGAGGAGTGATTTCTCATTATGGAGATTTGCACTTGCTGCATTAGCATAACACCATCAATAGCTGTTGTTAGGCACGAACAACCAAGTCAGTGATTGCATCAATGGGCTCAATTGTGTCAACAACAATAGTGGGAGGAACCACTAAAGTCCCAGAGGTTGGTTCTACTGTCTAGTGTTTGTTTTCCCATTTTCACAATGGAGGTAATTTATATTTTGGCAAAGTTGTAGTAAGCCTCGTATAAGGAATCATCTTTTATCGTCATATTTGGTGCTAGATCCCACTTAATATTTATTTTTAGTTAAAACATTATTTTTTCCCCTTTCTTCCACTTCCTCCCCTCTTTTTTGTTTTTTTTTTAACTCTTTTTTTCACCCTTCTTCTGATCTTTCTGTTCAATGTCTTCATGCACAAACACTGTAAACTACTCCTTCAACTAATAGTTTTAGACCCACTTATCTCTTCAACATGATAACGTACATTCCTACTATCTTCCTCTTTATATTGACTTTTAGTCCTGACTTTCCAAATATAATCAGGGAGAGAAGCTCTCTATCATAGTGTCTTTCCTCATCATATTGACTTGTGATTCGTGCTTGCCAATACAATCAAAGAAAAGCTCCTTGCTTTTGTTTACCTCACGTGCTCTTTGTTAATAAGAAAAAAGAGTGGACTTTTTCTTTCTTCTTTATACAAATATTTATTTTGCCATTCTTGGAGAACAGATCAGAGAACCAAATGGAGAAGTGAATGTCCGAACAAACGTTTGCAGGTTTGCACTATGGCTGTACCAATATGTATTGGCTATGTCCTATTGGTTTTGGCATGTCTGAGCTGATACTGCCCCCCTCTGATACTGGTATGGTACCGACAATAGGGTTCCCTTTGCTGGTCATTTTCGGAAAAAAGAAATTAAAATAAAATAGAGAAGAACGGGAAACATGAAAGACCGGCATGACATATTTTGTTGATGAAGATTCACTATCAAGCACCATAACCATTACCATTTTCGAAGTTGTATATTTATAAATTCACAATGTTCATAGAAGAATATTCCATTGAAAACTATTTGTTGCTATTGCACTCAATCTAAAAGCAACTAAGATGACAATAACTATTGCAGGTAATCTATTCTAACAATACTGAATATTATTCCATTCAAAACTAATGGGAAACAACAAATAGTGCACACAATTATGCTTAAATGTATCAAATTTTTCCTTATATTTTTTGAATTTGTTTTGTTATTTTTTGGCTTTCCAAAACCAAGAACTCCGAAATTTCGAGCCAAAACCGCTGGATACTAATACTCATAAGAAGGGTCCGAAACCGACTTGATACTGCGAACCTTGGTCTTGACCTTATCCCTTTTAATGATGGCTCCTAGAGGTTCATGTTGGAGGTGCAGATCTGCAAGATTACAATGTTGGTATTTGTGGTGGATCACGGCCTTTGAAAAAAATAACTGAAGATCAGAACTCCGGAAGGACGTAAAGGAGTCAAATGTTTGAAATGGACCATAAAAGAGCAACAAGAATCAGAAGAATAAATTGGTTATGGCCGCTACAAACAATGATGGGCCCCACAACAACATAATGGTATATGGAAGATAGGTATCAAATCACCAGTGGATGTTAGTCGTGGATATCTGGAAATGATGGTGCTCACAGTTGATATAAAAAAGGAACAAGTGTGAGAATAATGACAATGAAGACAACGATATGGAAAGGAGTAGATCGACTTGAGAAATGATAGAGACGAGTGGTTGAAAGTGTTGGGTGTAAATGGACTAGTGGAGGCGGAGGCTGATGCTCCGGTCGGTGTTCTAAATTTTGGCCTAGGCGGCCGCCGGTCGTACTGGAAACCCCATAGACGGCGGCGTCTAGGCAGATTTAAAAATTTTCATTAAAAAAATCAAAAATTCAAAAAAAATAAAAATTTCAAAACTTACATGTGATGGCCGGGGTCAGTTAGTCGTGTCTCCTCACGCGTGTGCGGGTCTTGCGGCGGTCATGCATGTGATGACCGGGAGGGTGACATGTGAAGCTAGGCATGACGAGGCTGGCTCACGGTGGTGGTGGTGTTAGGGGTGAGCGTTCGGTTTATTCGGTCTCAACCGAACCGAAATTGTCAAAACCGAATAAACATAAATTCTAAAAATCCAAAAATCGAAACCGAACCGAACCGAATAACGATTCGGTTTAATTGGTTGGATTTTTTCTATTGTATAATGGGTAGGGTCCAAAGTTGAAATCGAGGTTAAATAATATTAAAAACTATAATTTTTATACAAACATTTGTTGTATTTGTGTCCAAAGTTAGACTAGTTAAATTGCCAAAGTTTCGTTTCAAAACACATAAATAGAATTGTTGCTTTCAAATATACACATTTTAATTACAATATATGTATATAATTGAGGGTATTTACATAATTGCACAAGTCTTATTCGGCTTTCGGTTTTGAATCGAAATTGAACAATTTTTTTTGGTATTTTCAAAATCAAAACCGAACTGTATTTTTTTCAAACCAAACCGAATCTCTTATTCGGTTCGGTTCAGTGCGGTTTTTGATCCAAAATCGAATAATGCTCACCCATAGGTGGTGTTGGCGACGATGAACAAACATAGTTGCGTAGGGCCGAGTGCACGGTGAGGGCTGTCGGGTGGTGAAGAACGGTTGTGTGGGCGATGTGCTAGGACGCCGGTTGCTCGGGTGAAGTCCGAGGACGTTGCTCGATATTTGTTGAGGAGCGAGTGGAGGCCGGAGAGAGTTTGATGGCGACAATGTGATAATTTGGTGTTGGCGCTATGGACTTAAACGCAAGGCTTTTTTTAGGGTTTGATTGCAGCTGCTGCTGCATTTATATAGGAAGTATGTATAAGGAGAACGGGTTAGGATGTAGTTGACAGGCTGGGCTCAGTCGGATTCGAACTCACCCTCACCCAAATGAATAAAAAAATGAAAAAAAAGCTTAGTCAGGGGATTCAAACTCATGACCACCCGGTCCACCCCAACATGAACTAAACACATCCCCCTAGCCACGAGGACACAAACGTTTGTGTCGTTATAATACATACAAGCTACTTATTTCTATAACATGTAAAAAAAGAAAGAAAATTCAGTTTGATGCCTAGGTAGCCTAGGCGCTAGGCTGCCCTCTGGCGTACCAATTCCGCCTAGCGTAATTTAGAACATTGGCTCCAGTACCAAATTGATACAAATTGGATCTCAAATATCGGTCCACAAGTACTTTTACTGAATCATTTGATTGAAAGATGTGATCTCACACTGCCAAATAGTAACATAATTAGACTACATAAATAACTTGTACAAATGTAATTATAATTTAACCAGAATCACGTCTATTATAAATTTCTTAGTGAACTCAAACAAAGCTATTATAAAATAAGCCCAAATAAAGCAAACCAAACACAATTAACAAAATTGAAAGTTGTACTAAGCCGAACCAACTACAAAACAAATCAAACGCAGTTTCCCCTTTTTCTCCTTCACAAAAAATGTTTTTTGCATCTTTACCCTCCACAAATCTTGCATTAGAACCAGTCTCGTTGCAGTAGGATCTTTGGTGGCTTCAACCAGCTATTCAGAAGTGAAATAGAATCTTTACTGGAATTGCATATTGTTTTGGTCAGTGTGCGCACATGACATGTGACATTACATTAGTGATGAAACCTCTTGAATTGAAACCTCTTGAATTTAAATCTTTAAAGTGGATAGTAGGTTTCTTACCCCCTTTAGTCATCGTTGCTTGCTTTTGTTCTGTTCTTATGGTGCCTTATCAGTTATCAGAAAGAAAGCAGACATTGGTATGTAATATTCCTTGTGCAATACTAGTGTTGGTTGGACAGTTTAATCTATCATGTGAATATTGGATGTGGACACACATGAAAGGATATGCATTTTGATTGACACTTCGATGACACATTTGTACCATTTCCTCATTTGAATATGTTGGTTGTGCACTGTCCTGGGTTTGCATCTCTGAGAACATGTGTACATCATTTAAACAACTTCGATACCAAGTTCCTTTAACATAACGCTTTTGGTACGGAAACTATTTTGGATACATCCTACCAAGGATTGGGTTGCATGCATGCACACAGTTATTTATTTATTTCTCTTTTTATCATGATGTACTATGATCACAGCTCTGTCCAATGTTATGCTTATACATTCCTAACTCCCTATACATGAAGACCTCAATACAAATGCACTTTTCTGTTCATGCTCATTGGGGTATATTTCATAGTAACTGTACAAAATCCACGTGTAAAACATATTTACATAGGATATATGTGCACCAGTCTTGCCACTGATCTATTGTGGTGACTGGTGAGTATAATTTCCGCATGCAAGATTTGTTTATTCACGGATAGTAGTAGTCAGTGCAAGTTCTCCATTTTTGGTTATTTTTAATTTTGTTAGATAACAAGGGTTGCTTGAGAATTGAACTGGATTTGCTCTCTTCTTGTTCATCCAGCTTTATGTACCATTGAGAAGAGAGAGATTTTTTTTTTCTAAACTATACTAGTGGGCGTAGCTTCTATCATTTGGATTGTACCTTTCATAAAAAGCTATGTACTTCCTGCAATTTCCTTTCTAATAAATTAGTCGTCTTAATAATGGTAAACTGCGTCTCTCTGTCCTTGATTTGTCGAATAATTCTTTATATATCTCTTCTCAAGAATTTGGTTGCATGCATGCACACAGTTATTTCTTTCCTTCTTTTTATCATGATGTACTATGATCACAGCTGTCCAATGTTATGCTTATATAACTCCCTATACATGAAGACTTCAATACAAATGCACTTTTCTGTTCATGCACATTGGGGTATATTTCATAGTAACTGTACAAAATCCACGTGTAAAACATATTTACATAGGATATATGTGCACCAGTCTTGCCACTGATCTGTTGTGATGACTGGTGAGTATAATTTCCACGTGCAAGATTTGTTTATTCACGGATAGTAGTCGTCAGTGCAAGTTTCCATTTTTAGTAATTTTTAATTTTGTTAGATAACAAGGGTTGCTTGAGAATTGAACTGGATTTGCTCTCTTCTTGTTCATCCAGCTTTATGTACCATTGATAAGAGAGAGATTTTTCTTTTTCTTTTCTAAACTATACTAGTGGGTGTAGCTTCTATCATTTGGATTGTACCTTTCATAAAAAGCTATGTGCTTCCTGCAATTTCCTTTCTAATAAATTAGTCGTCTTAATAATGGTAAAGGTATGACTACAGTTGTTATTTGGTTGTTGACTAATATATTATTTTGCAGTTGAAGGAGTTCCCTGCAGAAGCCTGCAAACTGCGTCTCTCTGTCCTTGATTTGTCGAATAATTCTTTATCTGGCTTGCCACCTGAAATTGGTATGGTTAGATTATGTCAGTTGTAGTTGCTATCCCTTTTTCGTCAATTGTACACCCTTGTGATGAATACATATTATTGTACACCCTTGCGATGAATACATATTATTGTACACTTCTAGCAGTTGTCAAAATTAG
The DNA here is from genome assembly GCA_029216955.1 of Iris pallida. Classification (NCBI taxonomy): domain Eukaryota; kingdom Viridiplantae; phylum Streptophyta; class Magnoliopsida; order Asparagales; family Iridaceae; genus Iris; species Iris pallida. The sequence goes on along the minus strand of JANAVB010031216.1, from coordinate 6,824,361 downwards.
GAATGATCTTCCATGATTCTTTTCTGTATGAGCTTACTGTTTGAAAAATTAAATAAGCTTCCCCATCTTTGAAAACGGGAGCTTACATTTTGTAAATTGTTTAAATAGAAACTCTTTTTCTAAGTGGTGTGACCTGTAGCACCATGGTAGAGCACTTACACAGTATGCTTATAGCTTTATTTGTTCAATATGGTTATTTCTACAAGGTGATTCCTAGCACAATACAAATATTCTCTTACCTGTAGCACCATGATAGAGCACTTACACAGTATGCTTTATAGCTTCTAGTATTTGGTAATTGTTAGAACAATACAAATATTCTCTTAACCCTCAGCACAACTCTAGAATTTTGGTGGAGCTATATGGATTATGGACTTTAAAATGGCATTAGAACAGTCCAGGTTCAAACTCACTAGCAAGCATTTTAAGTTGATTTAAAAAATTTATACCACTGCGTAAATCCAGCTCTCTCAGCCCAAAATGGGTCTTCGATCTGGCAGGCATGCTAGAGTAATATGAATATTTAACCTTTAACCCTCACCACATCGCTAGAGTTTTGGTACAGTGGAAGTGACTTCAACAGTAACAATGGAAAATCAATGTCTACTTATTGTGGTTACTGAAGCAAAAATGTCTACTTGTTGCCAAGAGTGCAGGAATCAAAGAATGACAGAAGGAAACACTTGCACATGTACATGTACACGTACTGGGAAGCCTTGAGACCCTTCTCAAAAGTTAGAGATGTATTCCATTTTCCATCAGTACTGTAATGAGGCTTGAAGAGTGTAAGAAACAGATTTATCTGAACTATATGGTTAAGTTTTAGGAAACCATCCTAATTATCTGAACTGTACAGTAAGTTTTAAGACACAATAATTATACAAAATATATGGCAAGTTTTAGGAAACCGTCCTAGCATTTTGTAGTTATCAAGCAACCCCCCGTCCTTAACGTTTACTTCTTCTTCTTGGAAACCCTGCGCGTGCCTCATTTTACTTGTCAACAAGCAGTGACCCAAGTGTTCGAGTCTTGAGACAGACTGGGAAACCAGGTTGGTGGTCCAAACCGCCCTAACTTGCTATGCAGTCAAATATAAGGGGATGAATCGAGATACTCAGGTGGAAGCTATTTGAGAGCTGGACCTGGAGGAGCGGTCTACCCGAACAGAAAGGACTATGGGACTGACGGTCAGCCCTACTGGAGCATGCCATGGAGATCAGTCCGAGTGGTAGATCAAGGAAGGATGCATATAATGTATAAAAAATGAGAATCAACGTGCAGCGAACCAAACCCGAGCCTAGGCCAGGGAGAGTGATGTAATGCAAAAAACCATACAATCCTAGTCTGGGAAGAATAATGTAAAAAATACCTTAGCTTAAGCCAGGTAGTAGGATGTAGAATTACCTGTTCAAAGAAAATAAATAAATAATTTTAATAGGTTGAGTATTGCTAGAGTGTTCAACCTAGGTGATCCTTATCGAGTACTTATTCGATTTTATTGAAAAAGAGGATATCCATTGTATTAACATCAAGCTCTGCTATTTGTTAACAAACTGAAAAGCTGCCCATTTGTTAACAAACTGAAAAAGAGGATGTAGAATTACCTGTTCAAAGAAAATAAATAAATAATTTTAATAGGTTGAGTATTGCTAGAGTGTTCAACCTAGGTGATCCTAATCGAGTACTTATTCGATTTTATTGAAAAAGAGGATATCCATTGTATTAACATCAAGCTCTGCTATTTGTTAACAAACTGAAAAGCTGCCCATTTTTTGTTTAATCTTGGTCCAGATTGTTCCACACAATACCGTCTATTTTTTATTTTGGGGTAAATTGCACATCCCTTTGATAAAGGAGTAAAATCTACTTATCTTCTTGCCTCTATGTTGTTACTACTCTCTCTAAACAGTAGCCATGGAGGCTCATGACCAACTTAAAGGTTCAATGTCACTTATCCTGGATCAAGACCAACTTTTTGGGTTTGGAGAAGATCTCAAATACCAAATTAATATTTATATGAGATAAATTTCATCAGTCTCCCTAAAGTTTGCTTGCTGTAAGTTTACACTTTAATTCCTCTTTTACTCTTAATCCAAAATAAGCTTTTTTTTTTTTTTTTTAGAATTTCAAGAAAGGTTTGAAAATGGCTCATAAACCCCTACTGTGTTGGGTTCAAATGGGTATTTAAACCTGTTAAGTTGAGTACACTATTTGCTTGTGTCTTTAACTGAAGTTTAACACCATCGCCTCAAAGTAATTGTGTTTTGGGGGGGGAGGGGGTGTTTAAATGGTTTGTTCTCTAGACCAAGCGGTGAAGTGTTAAAACCTGACTAGAGTAGAAGACCACCTATCCTTTTGAAAATGTGCTTTTTTTATATGTTATATATAAGCTGCAGTCCTTCCCTATGTTTCTTGTCCACTTGTTATCGTTCTCATTAAGCTAATAATATAGCATGCATTTCTTATTTGTATCATTGATTTGATACATGGAAATGTCCCTGATCTTGTTTATGATAGCCAATTATGTTTTGGTAGATGGATAAATTGGAAAAATCTTCCATTTCTATTGAAGTTTGTTATCGCTGGTTAGGCTACATTCCTCCCTCTCTGTCTTCTTGATGCTTAGACCCACTAGAAGCAGCTTCTTAGAAAAAGAAGATGATTTTCCATTTTTAAGATGAAACTTTCCACTCTGCACTGTCCTCACATTTTTCTATGGCATAGGTAAGATGACTACTCTCAGAAAGCTTTTGCTCACTGGAAATCCTATACGGACTCTTCGAAGGTGTGGAATCAAGACACCTCATGCTTAGAACAAATTTTCTGGTTAAAGCTTCTAGTGTTTGTAATCGAAAGTCATTTTGTTCCAGCTCCTTGGTGTCTGGACCTACACCAGCACTGCTTAAGTATCTCAGGAGTCGACTTTCTTCAAATGAAGAAGGTAATTCTCTTACTTGAATGCAACTAAATGGTTTTGACTCACCTGTACGCATGCTTTTAGTCAACAATTTATTGACTAAAAAGTTTAAACCTTTAGGTATATCTGTATATAGCTTGCCTATTACTTATACTGGAGAACAAGTTTTAAATGTTTCAGTCTTAATAAAAAATTATGATGCAGCTTCAGGCACCAGCCCTTTGAAAGATGATAAAATTGCTATGGCTACTCGGTTGTCGTCAAAGGTAAATCTGTTAATTTGTTTAATTACTATATCTGTTTCAGTTTATATTGTTTCTGAAATAAGCGTAAACTTGTTCATTCTAAGAACAAGACGCACCATGTAGCTCTTGTTAGCTAAAATTACTGGATTATCCAAGCTTTTTCCCACCACCATGGGGTCAGCTATGAAGCACAACTCAAAGCTGACAACTTGAGAGGTTCTGACCATGTCCTTACATCTGGCTGCCAACTCTCTCTGTCTTGGTTCAATTTCTTCCCAGGCTATCTAGGAGCAAGAGAGGGACTTGTGGTGAAAGGACAGCGGGTAGGGTGACAGACTTTATTGTCATGTTAATAAGCTTATGCAACCAGGGCGCAAGCCTTCAAATTTCCCCATATCACTGAATTCTCAGAGTCCCGACAATGTGGAAAGACAAAAAGATTTGCTATAGGGTATTGGATTCATCTTTGATGAACATCATAAGCCAAAGAACCCATGAAGTCACATTCCTGATAACAAATTACAACAAGAAGGATTTGGGATCATCTGTTTGAATACTCTTTTTTCCACTCGGCTCTTTTAAGGGCCATGTCCTACGTAAAGCTAGATCCATGTCCTTCTTTGACATTTTGTCTAGGCCCACCTCTAGCCCTACATGCTCCATTAACTACTACTATACTATCACTCTTGCTCCTCCTTACATGAGAATCTATTGGTAGGCATTGTACATGGCCAAACCACCTAAGTCGATTTTCTCCCATCTTCTTCTTAATTGGCGCCATCTCTAACTTCCCATGTATACACTCATTTTTTATGCTATTTTTAATGTTTTGCTACTCATCCATCTTAACATTCTCATTTCCGGCTAAACTAACTTTCTGGACATGTTTCTTAATTGCCCAACATTCTAATCCATAAAGCATGCCTAGTTTTATAGCAGCCTTGAAGAAAATTTCTTTCATCTTTAGAGGTATCTTGCGATCAGAAGTACTCAAGAAGCATTCCATTTCAACCGTCCAGTTTACAAATTGAGAATTCCATTTTAATTATCCTGTTTGAGCTACCTCCAGAAGACAGAAGTACTTTCAGTCTTGTTGTATTTTCCTGGAACAAATTGGTGATTATTAGCTGTATATTCTTCATTTGTCTGTTTTATTTCTCACAATGGCTTAGGAATCCTACTTACCAAGCAAACTAAAAATTGGATATCCATTCCTTACATAAAACAATCTTTTTGCTACCATCATTTGCTTACAGTTATTAAACTCTTACATTGTTTGTGGTGATGTTGCAGGAGTTATCTTTAAGTGGACTAGAATTGACTAGTGTTCCACCTGCAGTGTGGGAGACAGGTGATATCTTGAAGGTTGACCTTTCTAAAAATTCAATTGGAGAGTTACCACAAGAGCTATCCACCTGTTCAACGCTTGAAGTAATATAATTCGAGATTCCTTTGAGCATTTCAGTTCTTTCTATTGTCTTCATTTATGAGTCCTCTTATTTTGACTTGGATGTTTTGATATGTGATCATATCCATGGTTAAGTGGTTCTAATTTGGGAATTACTTGTAAATTATCTATATTCTTACTCTTGAAGTTGAGCTCACCTTTAAAGACTTTTTAGAAATTTGAAGGCATCCTAATCTTGAACCTAAGTTGATTATCACGTACTCAACCTTTAAATTGTTCAATTTTAATATTTAATACATGAATAAATATTAGAAGAAACTTATTTTTACAAAATTTTCAAGTACTCAAAGAAATTGTAACGTGAAAAAGATGTATAAGATATGTTAAGTATTAGTAGTATTGAGCTTTAGTCTCACGTCAGATAGAACAATAGTGAGAGGGGTCTATTTATATGTTACTCTCTGATCAATAATAATCATTCCATTATTCTACTCTACATGGTAACAGGGCCATAACCCATCCACTTCTCTCTCCCCAAAACAAAACCCTAACCCTAGATCCCGTTTGCCCCCTGCTGCTGCCGCCCCTCTCTGTTGTAGCCGCCCCTTACTGTCGCTCCCCCATCTGCTGCCCCCCCCCGCTCTGCTGCTGCCCCCTGCTGCAACCGTCCCCTCTCTCTCGCCTGATGTCGCCTCCCCAGTAGAGATTGATCCCATATTTGAGTAGTGAGAGACAGATGACAGTCGACTGTTTATACAGTTGACGAATTCAATGGAACCATCGGGGGAAGACATGGTTCAGAATACGAATTCGGTGAAGGAGTTATGAGAGGTTCTGGCGGCTGCGTTTGATGAAAAATGCGATTTGTCTCGTATCTACAACTCGGTCGTTGGCGTCTACCGAGCAAACCAGGAAAACAAATCTCATAAGGACCACTTCCGGTCCTCTAAAGCTATGAGTGATGAAATCAATCGCGTATTACCTCTAACGACGGATATCAATGAAACAAGGGCTCAACATGAGCAGCTTCATGTCATGGCATATTTTGTCTCTCTCCGTCCTAATGCAGATTTTGCTCGCTCTCAGATCATTGCTGGATCTGATGCTCCCCTCTGATGGAAGCTTACTTTCGTGTGCTATGAGCAGCAAAAGTCATTGAAACCACTTCGGGTGATATTCCTGCTGATCGATCTACTCTTGTTGCTGCTCGTGCTGGACGACGTGGTGGCCGTAATGCTGGTCGTGATGGTTGACGAGGCAATGGCAATCGTGATGGAGGTAGAGCGTGCACTTGCTTTAACTATGGTCTCCAAGGCCATTTTCAGTGGCAGTGTCCTAAGTCTTGTCCCGCTAATGTTACATCAGATGCCATCTGATGATGGCATTCAATCTGTTCAGATGAATGCAGGGTCATCTACAAATTTTCTTGACTTCCAAGCTCAACGTCGTGGTGAAGCATCCACATCTGGATCCACAGCTGGGTACTCAACATCATGTATATTGAAGTCGAAGCAATGGGTGATTGACTCTGGTGCGTCTACTCACATGACTGGCTGCGCAAGTATGATTCACAATTATTTATCGGTAGGACGTGTTTTCGATATTACTGTTGCTAATGGTGTTTCACTAACACCGTGGACGTGGAAATATCCGTCTTTCTTTCGGACTATCACTTAATTCCGTATTACATCCACCAAGAATTCCGTTCAGTTTACTTTCAATTAGTCAGATTACTAGCGACATGTATTGCTTGGTAACATTTTTTTTCTTGATGGTTGTGTTTTTCAGGACCTAAAGACTGGAAAGACTCTTGGTAGGGGGCATGTGACTGGAGGCTTGTACCTATTTGACGTAACTTCTTTTGTTGTTTGTGCTGGCGTAAAATTCGATCATTTCGAGTTATATTATCAGTTAGGCCATCTATCAATCCAAGTTCTCCAGAAAATATACCCATTTTTAGATATTTCTGCTTCTTTTCATTGTGAGTCATGTCGTTTGGCTAAGTATTACTGGATTCTCTATCCGGTGAGTCATAATAAAATTTAGCCGCTCCTTTCGAGTTGGTGCATTCTGATATATGATGACCTTATCCGGTTGAATCAATGATAGGTTTCACATACTTTGTTACATTTGTTGATTACTACTCGTGTCATTTTTGTTTATCTGATAAAAAATTGCTTCGAATTATTTGAAATTTGGTACAATTTTTATGCAGAAGTAAAAACACAATTTGGTATTTCGATTAAATGCTTTCGAAGTAACAATGGTCGTGAGTACATACCCATCTCTTGTCACGTTCCGCACCCGTAGGAGCGATCGTCCTCGCTAAGGCGTGATGCCGCACGAGCCTAGATTTTGCTCGTGCAAGGCGGGTTCCATAACGGCCGATTACAGCGGCTACGACGGGGTCGTCGCACAGAAGTCCCAAGCAGAGACATTGAATAATAGCAGCGAAAATTTGAAGCAACACACAAGTTATTCAAAAGAAGCTCTTTATTGATATTGAAACAAGTATTACAATGGGGCGCAAGGCCAAGATTACAATCACTCAAGCTCACTCTTCTCACATTACAAGTCACTCAGCTCTCTCATCTCTCAATACAAGTCTTGAACCAGCGGATGCTTCGGAAGGCGACGTCCATACATTACGTCCCGTATAAGTCTTGACTCCATGCGGCTGCACACTACGAATCGCCAAGGAACTCCATGCCTCGACGCATCCAAGCGAGCTTTGCGCCACGAACTTCTACCTGTGCCTGCACATGAAAACTATGTGGGTGTCAGTACTCAACTGTACTGGTGGAATGAGCTCCTCGTCCACCCATACAAAACAGACACGTTAATTTACTTTGTGCAACATAACCCTTTTGATTGTCTTTCTACTCTTGCCTTAGGATTATTTTAGGACATACACCTTGGCCTATTTCGTGTCTCTAGACCATTCCGTGCTTGCAACAACAACGTTAACCTATCAAGTCGTGTTTGCCTTACGGCCCAAAATCAGAGACACGAACTACGCGATAGTACTCAATTTCCTTGTGATCGTGCTACAAATCCATCTTGCCGTGCCTCGCAACTCAGTGCGACTTAACTATATTGTCGCCTCGCGGCCCTTGCTACTTTGATCACCAACTGACCCAATCAAGACTTGTGGACATAGTGTCACTCAACCAACTTTGCCTTGCGGCATTTCCTGACTTAAACTCAAGACGACTCAATCAAACTTATGCAACTTATATGCCGACAACTTAAGACTCGACGCCACATCTCGTGCCGAAGCACGTTGCCTACGTTGCAGCCAAATCTTAGGCCCAAACATTGTGTTCTAACTGTACACATATTCAACTCAACTCAATCCAAAGGTACACACGCGGATTGCCGTCCGTGCCGACCCACCTATATGAGGTCACTAGCAAGCTATTTTGGACACGTAGCTTGTAAAGGATGGACCGGTCAAAGCAACTAGCTAGCCCCAATGAGCGTCCACCGAATACTTGCCTTTCGGCTCAGCTACCCCGCTCACATTCACCCACGGTTTCCTCCTAGGTCGAGTCGGTTCCGTGGCCCCGGGTTGCCGCTCGAGGAACCATCGCCCTTGTCGACAAGTTGTCCATGACCATGCAAGACTCGACTCAAACTGACGTCTCATACAATCATCCTTCTTTCAGTGTTACCATCTCTTTCAAAACCAATATCAAGACTTCTATCATTTGAGACCCTTCGACGACCCACGGTCGCGAGCATTCTTTCCATGTTACCATATCATTTCATTCAACTCATGAATGCCTATTTGATAGTCCTTTCTCCAAAACTCACTTGAATCAATTGTGGTTCCTGTCTTAAACACTAAGTCCGTGATATCGTGTCTTACCAACTTCAACTCTATGCGACACCAACGTCCAAGTCATACTCTATATGACGGGCCTGGAGACCGTAAGACTATGTGGTTATACCTAGTCGTAGAACTCGTAGGACCGTGCTTGCTACTACTCCGATAGCCTAACATAACTTTGCAACAACTTGACGAGCAAATGTTGCGTCAAGCTTTGCCTTGATGGAACGTGCCGTGCACGCATTCGACTTTTGAACGACCAAGTCATTTGGGTGCCTAGACTTATGTCACAAGCCATTCAACGCAACTTAACTCATAGGCAAGCCAAGGCTGTGCAAAGCCTTGGACGATGTGACCGTGCATGCTTTATGAAGCATTCATGCGGACAACGCCTATGACTTAGGCTACGTTCATAACTTCGCCAACTCAAACCAACTTTCCTTCTCCCAAGCCACGGGACGAAAGGACGAGTGTCATTTTCAAAGCACGCCGTGCACCAACTCTAAGCCGACCGTTGGACCTTTCCATATTCTAACTCGATTCGACCCGTCGGGATTATTTCCTTATCTATGTGGATTCGTCTCTTTTATTATCAAGCCTACTTGTGCAAGTTGAAAACATGCGATTTATTATGTGAAGGCTAAGATGAGGCAAGTTCACCGAAACTATCCCACCTAAGTGAGGAGTCGCCTCGACCGAGCGAGTCTTCAAGCAGCCGTTGCAAGGCTAAGTCCGAACGCCGTTGGCGTTCCGATTCCTCCGATTGACTGAGCGGGATGGGGCACTAACACCATACACCACTCAGAAAAAGTTTCGTCCTCGAAACTAACTGAGTACTTACTTATCGACTTATCACTTTATTCAACATTCAAGGACTCTCGCACACACTAGTCTTATGCGTTCCCTAAATCCGAGCCACGCTCGCACTACCATCCATCTTTTCCTTGAAACACAATTTCAAAATCTTCTACACTTTTCCGTTCCTCAAGTCTCACTTGATTCAACGTATCACTTAGTTGGATTGTGCACATATTCCAGGCGTCCCTAAAATACATGTATTTTAGCCAAGCCTCGTGATAGAGAATCCGCCACACCACTCGAGTCGGATCGTGCACATATTCGGGCGTCCCTGATATACGTGCATGTCAACCGAGCCTCGTGAGTGGTGCCTCCACAATTTTCTATCGCTCCGTACCGGGACGTCCGCCTAACTGCTAGGCTATGTCAATCCGTCAGTATTGGAATCATAGTTTGTCACGACCCGCTCCCGAATAATCGGATACGAGTCGGACACGCCCAGCCTTCGTCGTTGAACACGACGAAGTAAGCTGTACAATACTAAGGAAAACTCAAAGTCACAATGTAGTGTAAACCAATCACAACTTTTATAACGTTCCCAGAAATCACTAATATCCATCAAGTGTTTTAAAATACAAACTCTGCCGGAGACAAATCCGGTCCAATGAAATAATATACAATAAATGAATCTCTAAGATACAATCTCCAGAAATATAAACTAAAATAAAACTGCAATATCCAAGCAATCACCAGCTCCATGCAATCTTCCACTCACCTGCAACGATCCTATCAGGAAAAGAGCAAAGTACAACCCTGACTAGACAATATACAATGTAATCTGTGATCCAGAGTACAAGGTGAAACTAGAATACCAGAAAACTAGAACATTAAATGAAACTGAACTGTGGTACCAGAAATGAAATGTAAAACTGCAGGTAAAGGATGACAATCAAGATGCTAGACAATGAACACGGCTATCGATGTACAAGGCAATCAATCACGACAATCAATATGCAATTGTGACCATTTTTAAATATTAAAACTAATGTGTGACCGGCTTAGGAACAATCAATCAATCAATGAGTCAATTCTACATGGTACGGCTTCATCGTACGTGACGTGTACGATTAGGCTATCTTTAATACCTATGTTGGGTGTGGTCACACAAAAGCTAATATTTCTCCCAATTCCGCAATGAACAATGACGCACAAGCAATGAACAATGACGCACAAGCAATGAACAATGACGCAAGACAATCGTGTGTAATTCGTGTCAGATATGAGAACATGGCACATGAAGGTAAGACAGAAAACAAGGTACAAGTCAAGTCAGTGTACTTGCCTCGGTTTGGTTGCACGGGAGTAGTACTGCATGGTTGCAATGGATCACCTGTTAATTTTGTACAAGTATTATTTAGGGTTTTGAAATAAAGGCATTTAGCTAACAACTTAGATAATCAAATCATTAACTTAGCTAAAGGAATATTCTAGCTAATAATATTTGGAAAATATTATAGTTTAAATCAATATAAATACTAATAAACCTTTTGGTAGCAAAACTATAACTCTATATAAACCTTTAAAATAGTTTAGTCACCAATACTTCTATATGAAATATTAATTTATCAATATTAACCAATAATAATTATTTATACAAAAGATCTTAAACTAAAAGCTTTTTATGTTAACAAAGTAATACTAGTTATAATAAATCATTTTTGGAAATATTTTGCAAAATGATAATAACCACTAATAGGAATATGAATTTATATATATATGTGTTTACAAGATATTATTTATTCATTTGGAAATATTTACAATATTATACATATACTAAAAATGTTATACAAGATTTATTTAATATTTAAAATCACTAAACTAAATACTATACAAGTCAATATTTGACAACATAAAATTTTACAGTAATTAACTAAACATCCAGCCCATCTCCTTAATCCCAATAATTAACTAACATAAAACTTAGGCCTGTAAAACCCAACAACCAACAATTCCTACAAAACCCAACATCTGAGCCCAAAACTTACTGCCCAAAACCCAGCCTGAATCAATCACCTCCTTATAATAATTTTAACAACCCAAAAATGAAGCCTCAACTCTAAGCCCGACCCTGGCCCAACCATTGGCTCAGAGACCCGACCCACAGTCCTAATATATATACTGAGAAAATTAACAAACTCAAATTGGTTTACTAAGCCCACTCTCTCTCGGCCCAAAGACCGGCCTGCTGTACCAACAACCAACAGTTTAAATTTTTACAATTTAAAACCTTCATTAAAACCCATCTCCAGACCTAAGTCCACCCTTGTGTCCCAATACCACAATATTAACCCTAACACTCTCTCTCTTCAACCCCATTCTCGAATTCTCCAGAATCCAGAGCTTTCTCAGCCGACAGAGACAGCTCCGTTCTCTCCGGCGACTCCGGCGAGAGATCCCCCTCCGTCTCCGGCGACTCCGTCTTCTCCTTCAACCCTCTTCTTCCCAGCTCTTCCACCCTAACTCGAAACCCTAGCCTATCCTTGCCTGAACCCTAGCCGGAACTAGGTTGACAGAGCCCATCCCAACTTCTTCTTCATCTTCTCCGCTCGCTGACCACTCCAAACCCTAACCCTAAATATTTCCTCCATGGCCAAGCTCTCCTCTCCAACTTCTCGGCTAAGAACCCTAACCGAGCTATTCCTCGTCAGTCTTAGCCACCATCCGGAAACCCTAATTTCTAGGCCTCCATAGCTGCTTCCTCCTCCCAGACTCTACTGTCTCACCGAAACCCTAGCCTAAGTCGAAACCCTAAATATCCATGGCCGAACCCTAAGTCCCCAATCTCTAGGTCAGAACCCTAGATCTGGGTCGTCGCCGAAACCCTAGGTCGAAACCTTAAGCTCAGAACCCTAACTCTAACCAGATCCTTAAAATCAATAGCTATAAGAGAGGTTCGAGAGATCGAGGCGGGGAGCTCACCGGCCTGAAGGGGAAGTCGAACCACAGCGCGGCGACACAAGGCGACGGAGATCCGACCACAGCGGTGGTCTCAGCGAGTCTGGTGGTGGCTCGGCTTCAGGCAAGGGTCGTCGGCGGCTCCTGCTGCTGCTGAATCTCGTCGGCGGTCGCTCGAGACTCCTCAGGATGGCCCCTTCGGTCGCACGGGACTCGAGACGACCACTCGAGTCTCGAAGGGTCGGCGCTCTTCTCGAAGGGTCGGCGGGCTCTGCAGTCGAGATGAGCTCGACAGCCGGGGAAAGCTCTGGCGGTGCACGAGGATCGAGGTGGCAGCGCGGTCTCCGAGGTCTGCTCCGCACTGATGGCGTGGTGCGAGGATCGAGGTGGCGACTATGGCGGTGGCTCGAACTTCAAAGCTTCGTCAGTGGCTCACTGCTCGAGGAGCAGCGCAGCAGTCGAGGCGGCTCTGGCTTCGAGGCGGCGGTGCGATGATGGCGGTGGCGCAGATCTCCAGGAAGCTCGGCGAGGCGGAGCTCCGGTGACGACGGCGGTGGTGCTCCGGCGATGCTCAGCCTTCCCCAGTGAAGAGAGAGAGAACAGAGAGACTGGAGAGAGAGAGAGAGATGAGAGAGAGAGGATGACGTGGCTGAGAGAGAGAAATGTACTATGGTGTCAGTGCATTGGTATGCGTGTAATTATATAGTAAAATAATGCTGTGTGTGAGTGGTATAGTAGTAATTAACAGTAGATCTGGGATTGATAATCATAGTGGCAAAGCAGTAATAATATGTAGATCTGAGGGTGTTTAGAATAGGTTAGCAACAGAATTTCAAATTAAAGCAAATTTCAAAATTGCTCTCCAAAAATCAAGTTTTCCCTCCAAAGATTCCAGAAGAACAGATTTCCAAAAGAACATATTTCAAAACGAAAATTCAAAAACAGTTTTCAAAAATGGACTTTCGAATAGAATCACTCCCTCCAATAGATCTCCAAATAAATCATTAATTAATCCGAAAATAGCAATTAATCTTATAACATAATTAGCAGTACTAATTAATCCGAAAATAGTAATTAATCTTACAACATAATTAACAGTACTAATTAATTATAAAATCAGTTTTCTTAATACTCAAATTATAATTCCGAAAACAGCAGTGTAGGTAAATAAACCATTAATATGAAATTGAATACATAAATATTTATTTAGCTACAAAATTTGTTTGATTAACAAAACATTTATTTCATGTATTTTCACTAGAAAATTCTTACAATAATCGAATCAATGTTTCAAAAATAGTATCCAACAATACTCCTTAATTTGAGAAAATTCATTAACACCCGAATCTATATTAAATCAACTAATTTTAATCGCAATAATATTTAATCCAAAGAAAATTAGAGAAACTTCTAAAATTACCAAATGTAATATTGGGAGTTACATAGTTCCCCAAACAACGATATTAACACTGACCCCATCCTAAGGTCAAACCAAATTGATAGTACGGGATTTTCTACCCAAGCTCGCATCACTCCAATTTCTAAACATCGAGCATCGATTCTCTACACACATCCCAACATTCGCACGGGGTCCGAGTCAGTGGAAGCCATCCTACGATAACTCGCGTTTTAACCAATTCCTTGACATATCAATATCACTCGTTCATCAAGCCATTTCGCATAGTCTATCTCTTCGAACACGCTCGACATAATTCGCCTATCAATCCTTCTCAAATCAAGTACGCTATGGCACAATTCGTCGCTAACCAAAATTTTACATTCCACATTCCCTAAGTCATCTATTCCAATTCACGTAATCGATCACAAGGTCGTTTGACTTAACAATATGCCACGCTCCGATCTCACGCGAGTTCGATTACCCACGGTGGGCATGAAATCACCATGCAACGCTCCCACGGAATAATCATTCTCATCGGGACGTAACTCTTGTTTTGAGTCTAGACTAATTCATTCTCGATACGCGGATTGGACCTACTCAATTCTCAAGTTTCATTCATTCGTCAATCACAAGTCCTACAAATCCTCGAATTCACCTTCGCATCAAACCAACAAGTCGAGACAATCAAAGTTGTCACGTCCCGATTTTTCGAGTTCGATTATTCCTGCGGCATGAATCACCGTGTCAGCGCTCACGCGGAACAATCGCCCCAAATCCGACGTAACGCATGTGCGAGGCTGGAGTTGCGCTCGCACTAAACGAGACCGTCGACGTTGTGGTTATCAACGCGATCATCAAGACACTATTGTGTTCATCCAACATTCATTTCAACCAAAGTCCTAAGTATTGCATCCATCAGAACGATAACACTTGCACGGTCGTCATTCATCGAGTCAGAGTACCCCCGAGTTATCGCATATCGATCTTTGATACGCCTCAATACCATCGATGACATGCGTAACCTGACGATCTTCTTTTGCAACGAATTTCGAGCCGTGCGAATGATGCTAGCGTCCGACTGGATAATCTCCTCGACATTCAAATTCAAGTCCGATCACTATCCCTCGAATCATTCACAACATCAAATTCCTCAAACCCAAATTCACGTATTGTTCATCCGTCTATCTTAAGTCATCGACCAACGTATTTCCTCAATTCGCATCATCCTTTGCTAACTCAAACCATCGAGTAACATCGATTTCAAATCCATAGTCATCTGTGTAACTTCAAATCAAACTTTTATGCACGCTATCTTCCTGTCGTGCTAACTTTTCGTATACGATCCGTATCAATTTCGTCGATCAAGTAATCCATTCGTACACCCTAGCTTTTCTTCGATTCAGTTTCACCTACTAAATCCTTTTCGCGTTTCATACTCGCGCCATCCTCAATCCTGTGCACGTTCCGTGCACGTCAATTTCTAGGTTGTTCGAATCAACTCATCAAGTCTCAAGACTACAACTTATTCAACGATACTCAATCTACGGCTTTGCATAACGCGACGCTTGCTAATAGACTCACCAACATCCCGTATCCTCAATCCATCGATCGACATTCCTGAAGCCATCGCATACACCACTCAGGAATGAAGTTATTCAACAAATCCTCAAAACTATCATTCGAATCAAAATCGACTTCTTCGAATCCCGTTCGAACCATTCCTCTAATTCCAAGCACACTCATCTATATCGCACCGACGTTATCGTCGCTCGATAGCACCCCTATCGATAGTCATCTCACTTTACTCAATCGAGTTTAACTCATTCTAGCTCGAAACATTACGAATCCCGCACTCGACTTTGCTAAGGTCGACACAATCCTTGGTGTATATGCCCAGTTCGACTCAGCCAACCGTGCTTACGCAAACCATCTTTTTGTTTCTTGTCCAAAACTGTTTTTCTACGTTTTGCAAAAATAGATAGACTTATTGTATGGACATCCCGTGGGACATTTGAGAGAGAGCGCACTAACGATATCAACTTTGCGGAAGCAACACTTCAGAGTTTGCGGAAACAACGGAGTTAAAGAATTCAATCGAAAGTCCAAGGATGTAAAGCCGTGCTCTGATACCATTATGTCACGCCCTGCTCCCGTAGGAGCGATCGTCCTCGCTAAGGCGTGATGCCGCATGAGCCTAGATTTCGCTCGTGCAAGGCG
Source organism: Iris pallida (assembly GCA_029216955.1). Lineage (NCBI taxonomy): Eukaryota > Viridiplantae > Streptophyta > Magnoliopsida > Asparagales > Iridaceae > Iris > Iris pallida. The sequence continues at coordinate 6,808,590 of JANAVB010031216.1, read as the reverse complement.
GGTTCCATAATGGCAGATTACAGCGGCTGCGACGGGTCGTCGCACAGAAGTCCCAAGCAGAGACATTGAATAATAGCAGCGGAAGTTTGAAGCAACACACAAGTTATTCAAAAGAAGCTCTTTATTGATATTGAAACAAGTATTACAATGGGACGCAAGGTCAAGATTACAATCACTCAAGCTCACTCTTCTCACATTACAAGTCACTCAGCTCTCTCTCATCTCTCAATACAAGTCTTGAACCAGCGGATGCTTCGGAAGGCGACGTCCATACATTACGTCTCGTATAAGTCTTGACTCTATGTGGCCGCACGCTACGAATCGCCAAGGAACTCCATGCCTAGACGCATCCAAGCGAGCTCCGCGTCACGAGCTTCTACCTGTGCCTGCACATGAAAACTATGTGGGTGTCAGTACTCAACTGTACTGGTGGAATGAGCTCCTCGTCCACCCATACAAAACCGACACGTTAATTTACTTTGTGCAACATAACCCTTTTGATTGTCTTTCTACTTTTGTCTTATGATTATTTTAGGACAGATACCTTGGCCTATTTCGTGTCTCTAGACCATTCCGTGCTTGCAACAACAACGTTAATCTATCAAGTCGTGTTTGTCTTACGGTCCAAAATCAGAGACGCGAACTACATGATATTACTCAATTTTTTTGTGATCGTGCTACAAATCCATCTTGCCGTGCCTCGCAACTCAGTACGACTTAACTATATTGCCGTCTCGCGGCCCTTGCTACTTTGATCACCAACTGACCCAATCAGGACTTGTGGACATAGTGTCACTCAACCAACTTTGCCTTGCGGCATTTCCTGACTTAAACTCAAGACGACTCAATCAAACTTATGCAACTTATATGCCGACAACTTAAGACTCGACGCCACATCTCGTGCCGAAGCACGTCGCCTACGTTGCAGTATCTTAGGCCCAAACATTGTGTTCTAACTGTACACATTCAACTCAACTCAATCCAAAGGCACACACACGGATTGCCGCCCGTGCCGACCCACCTATATGAGGTCACTAGCACCACAAGCTATTTTTGTAGTGCCCCGTCCCGCTCAGTCAATCGGAGGAATCGAAACGCCGACGGCGTTCGGTCTTAGCCTTGCAACGGCTTGCTCGGAGACATCGCTCAGGTGGGGTAGTTTCGGTGAACTCTCCTCATCTTTGCCTTCACATAATAAGACGTGTTTTCAACTTGCACAAGTTAGGCTTGATAATAAAAGCTACGCATCCACATAGCTAAGGGAATAATCCCGACGGTTCGAATCGAGTTAGAACATGGAAAACGTCCCACGGTCGGCTTAGAGTTGGTGCACGTCGTGCTTTGAAAATGACACTCGGTCCTTCGTCCCGTGGCTTGGGAGAAGGGAAGTTGGTCTTCGACACAAAGTTATGAAATAGCCTAAGTCATAGGCGTCGCCTGCGTGAATGCTTGTTAAAGCATGCACGGGCCCGTCGAATTGTCCCGACACTTGAGTTGGCCTAAGTCATAGGCGTTGCCCACATAAATGCTCGACAAAGCATGTACGTTTCCATAACACAAGGCTTGGCATAGCCTTTGCTCGTCCCTTAAGTCAAGTTATAGGCTCGATTAAGTTAGGCAAAGTTATGCCGATCGACCTAAGTCATTTCTAGTGCTGTCCCGCTTTTTCTGCGGCTGTCAACTTAAATAGTCCCACGATCCCACGGCCCGTCATATAAAGTATGACTTGGGCGATAGCGCCGCGTAGAGCGGAAGTCGAGTTGAGGCACGATTGCACGATCCTAGAGTTTTTAAAGGCACGGGCCACGATTGATTAGTTGAGTTTTGGAAAGTGTCTAAATAAGTTGTTGTCTTGAGTTAAAAGAAAGGAAGAAAGAAAGAAATGCTCACGACTGGGTCGTTGAGGCAAGAAAGAACAATGCTCGCGACTACGGGTCGTCGAGGCAAGATCTCAGATGTGAGAAATGGCACTAAAAGAGAGGAATGGCACTAAAAGAGATGGTAACACCAGAAGTGAATGACTATGTGAGACGTCAGTTTGAGTCGGTCTTGCATGGTCATGGACAACTTGTCGACAAGGTAGAGTTTCCCCGAATCGGCAACCTGTGGCGCCACGGGACCGATTGCGGCCTAAGGAAACATAAAGGCTCTGGGAGCCAAATAAGCTGAGCCTGGGGCAAAGTATTCGGTGGACGCGGAATAGGGCTAGCTACCCAAAGAAGGTCCATCCTATACTCAGCAAAAAGGAGTCCACTATGGCTCGGGGAGTCAGTGACCAAATCATATAGATGAGTCGGCATAGCGGCAGATCCGCGGGTATGCCTTTGGATTGAGTTGAGTTGTCGAAGGTGTATACAAGTCAGAGTACACATGTTTGGGCTTAAAGAATGGCTACAACATAGGCGACGTGCTTCGGCACGAGATGTGGCATTGAGTCTTGAGTTGTCGGCATATAGTTGCATAAGTTGGTTGAGTTGTTTGAGTTTAAGTCAAGGAAACCGCCGCAAGGCAAAGTCGGTTGGTGATCAAATGGCACGAGCCGCGAGGCGGCGATATGGTTGAGTCGCACTGAGTTGCGAGGCACGACACAAAGGAGTTATAGCACGGTCGTAAGGAAATTGGGCACTACCGCGTAGTTGCGTCTCTGATTCTGGCCGAAAGGCAAGCACGACCTGATAGGTTAACGTTGTGGCACGAGGAGTGGTCTAGAGGCAAAGTATGAGTAACGTTGACATTGCAAGCACGGAATGGTTTTGACACACAAGTTGCGCCAAGGCGCCGGTCCTAAAATTGAACCTAAGGCAAGAGTAGAAAGACAATCGAAAAGGGATTTGAGCTGCACAAAGTAAATGAACGTGTAGGTTTTGTTTGGGTGGGCGAGAAGCTCACTCCACCAGTACAGTGGTACTGACACCCACACAGTGTTTCATGTGCAGGCACAGGTAGAAGCTCGTGGCGCGGAGCTCGCTTGGATGCGTCGAGGCACGGAGTTCCTTGGCGAGTCGAAGCGTGCGGTCGCGTGATCTGAAGACTTATACAGGACGTAATGTATGGACATCGCCTTCCGAAGCTTCCGCTGGAATCAAGTATTGTATCGAGAGATGAGAGAGAGCAGAGTGACTTGTAAAATGAGAGAAAAGTGAGACTTGAGAGACTTGTAATTGGCCTTGCGCCCACAATGTAATCCTTGAATTCAATATCAATAAAAGAGCTTTCTTTGAAATACTTGTGTTCATGTGTTCTTTAAATTCCGCTGCAATATATTCAATGTCTCTGCACGGGACTTCTGTGCGACGACCCCGTCGTAGCCGCTGTAATCGGCCGTTATGGAACCCGCCTTGCACGAGCGCAATCTAGGCTCGTGCGGCATCACGCCTTAGCGAGGACGATCGCTCCTACGGGAGCGGGGCGTGACATAGTGGTATCAGAGCACGGCTTTACGTCCTTGGACTATCGATTGAATTCTTTAACTTCGATGTTTCCGCAAAACTCTGTTGCTTCCGCAAGTTGTTATCGTTGGTGCGCTCTCTCTCAAATGTCCCTCGGCATGTCCATACAATAAGTCTAAATATTTTTGAAAGCTCGTACAAGCGTTCAATCTAACGCATCGGTAGGCCATTGCCAAATGCGTCGATAGGGCCTTTGTGCCGAACGTTGCAAACTTGACTCGATAGAAAATATGTGCTAATGTTAGCAAGTCGCGTGCATGCCTAATTAGTCCAACGTCGACCCTAGCAATTGAGCGTGCAAACTCGAAATATAGTCCGCACGTGATGGCTATGCACACGGCCTTTTGGCTAAGTTGTGTTTCGCGTCGCGCACCTCGACCCTTGGTGCAAACGAGTTGCGAGCGATATCAAGTACCGCTTGGTCGGGAAAGAAGATATACTTAGAGTGTCTATCGATAGGAACGCTATCGGACTAACGCTTAGGCGTACACGGAAGATTGATTTGGATTTCGAGGAAATAGTGCGAACGACTTAGTGTGTGCGTCGATACGACGCAAGCGACTACGCTAGCGATTCGTCGAACGAAGCTGAAGGATGTCTTAGCGAATGACGCGAATGTGATTGAGGACTAGATCGTAGGGCTTGAATCCGAGTGGTGTATGTGATAGGTTCGGAGAAAAATAAGAATGAGTGTCGACGACTAGTCGAGTGGCTCGAATCTGAGTGGTGTATGGTTTGTTTTAGAAATCATTCGAGCAAATATTGAGGATTACGAGTAACGGCGAGTATGTCGACGAGGCGATGCGATCGCGCAAAGCCTTAGAACGCGTCACGCTTAGTTGGTCGTGACTTCGAATGGCCCGAACGAGCATCTCGTTCGGACAACTTGTGAATGAGCAATGCGAGTTAGAAAACGATTCGGAACGATGAATGAAAATGAATGGTCTTGATCGAGGAAACTTAGAGGATCGTACGTGCGATATCGGATTGATACAACTGAAATGCGACTTGAGTTTTGAATAATGATCTTGAAACGAGCTTGAGGAAAAGCGACTGAACTTGATCTTGAGTATTGAGAAAATTGTGGAATATCCAACTCGGACAATAACATCAGTCGCACGACTCGAAATTGGTTGCAAAGGAAGATCGTCAGGTTACGCATATCGTCGATGGTATTGAGGCGTATCAAAGATTGATATGCGATAACTCGGGGGCACTCTGACTCGGCGAATGACGGTCGTACAAATGTCATTGTTCCGTTGGATGCTATACTTGGGATGTTAAAAATGTGTCGAGAGGGTAGACTGGCTCGAGGATTTTCTAAGTTGAACGAATGACGATCGAACTTGGCTTGGATGAAAACTGGAATGTTTGGATTTGCTTCGTCGACAACCACAACGTTGATGTTCTTGTCTTATGCGAGTGCTACTCCAGCCTCGCACATGCGTCACGCCGATTAGGGCGATCACTCTGCGTGAGCGCTGGTATGGTGATTCATACAGCGGGAGTGGTCGAACTTGTACGGTGCGACAATTTGTGCTTCGATTTGTGGTTTGACGCGAAGGTGACTCGAGAATGGATTTGTGTGCTTGAAGAATTGAACTTGAGGATTGAGTAGGTCCAATCCGCGTATCGAAAATGAGTTAGTCTAAACTCAAACAAGAGTTACGTCCCGATGAGAATGATTATTCCGCGAGGAGCGTTGCGTGGTGATTCACGAACCGCCGTGGATAATCGGACTCGCGTGAGATTGGGGCGCAACGTATTGTCGAGCGAGACGACCTCGTGATCGAATACATGAATTGGTTAGAATTGGTGAATTGAAGGGATTCGAATATACGCAACACGTGCCGTAATACGAATTAGGTGATCGTGCTCGATGTTTAGAAATTTGAGTGACGCGAGCTTGGGTAGAAGACCCCGTATGATCGATTCTGGTTTGACCCTAGGATTGGGGTCAGTGTTGGCATTATTGTTGGGGAACTATGATTCCAATCCTGACATTGACTTAGCCTCGAAAAGAAATGGCCTAGCAGTTAGGCGAGACGCCCTGTTTCATGAGTTATCAATCGAAGGATTGATCTTGAGGATTGGCTTGGATGGATAGCGTGAATCACGAATGTAGGAAACCCCGCTCACGAGGCTCGGCTGACATGCATATATTTCAGGGACGCCTGGGTATGTGCACGATGCGACTCGAGTGAGAATGACAAATTTTCTATCATGCGGCTTGGCTGAATACATGTATTTTGGGGACGCTTGGAATGCGTGCACGATCCAGCCAAGTGATACGACGAGTTCAAGCAAGGCTTGAAAGATGGGAGTGTGTCGAGATATTAAAATCGTGTTAAAGGAAAGTTTGGTAATAGTGCGAGCGTGGCTCGGAATCGAAGGAACGCGTAGGCGAGATGTGTACGATTAAGTCTTGGCCATAGGAATGGTAGGATAGCTTGCCTTCAGGAAAGTCTCGAGGACGAGACTTGTTCTGAGTGGTGTATGTTGTAGTGCCCCGTCCCGCTCAGTCAATCGGAGGAATCGAAACGCCGACGGCGTTCGGTCTTAGCCTTGCAACGGCTTGCTCGGAGACATCGCTCAGGTGGGGTAGTTTCGGTGAACTCTCCTCATCTTTGCCTTCACATAATAAGACGTGTTTTCAACTTGCACAAGTTAGGCTTGATAATAAAAGCTACGCATCCACATAGCTAAGGGAATAATCCCGACGGTTCGAATCGAGTTAGAACATGGAAAACGTCCCACGGTCGGCTTAGAGTTGGTGCACGTCGTGCTTTGAAAATGACACTCGGTCCTTCGTCCCGTGGCTTGGGAGAAGGGAAGTTGGTCTTCGACACAAAGTTATGAAATAGCCTAAGTCATAGGCGTCGCCTGCGTGAATGCTTGTTAAAGCATGCACGGGCCCGTCGAATTGTCCCGACACTTGAGTTGGCCTAAGTCATAGGCGTTGCCCACATAAATGCTCGACAAAGCATGTACGTTTCCATAACACAAGGCTTGGCATAGCCTTTGCTCGTCCCTTAAGTCAAGTTATAGGCTCGATTAAGTTAGGCAAAGTTATGCCGATCGACCTAAGTCATTTCTAGTGCTGTCCCGCTTTTTCTGCGGCTGTCAACTTAAATAGTCCCACGATCCCACGGCCCGTCATATAAAGTATGACTTGGGCGATAGCGCCGCGTAGAGCGGAAGTCGAGTTGAGGCACGATTGCACGATCCTAGAGTTTTTAAAGGCACGGGCCACGATTGATTAGTTGAGTTTTGGAAAGTGTCTAAATAAGTTGTTGTCTTGAGTTAAAAGAAAGGAAGAAAGAAAGAAATGCTCACGACTGGGTCGTTGAGGCAAGAAAGAACAATGCTCGCGACTACGGGTCGTCGAGGCAAGATCTCAGATGTGAGAAATGGCACTAAAAGAGAGGAATGGCACTAAAAGAGATGGTAACACCAGAAGTGAATGACTATGTGAGACGTCAGTTTGAGTCGGTCTTGCATGGTCATGGACAACTTGTCGACAAGGTAGAGTTTCCCCGAATCGGCAACCTGTGGCGCCACGGGACCGATTGCGGCCTAAGGAAACATAAAGGCTCTGGGAGCCAAATAAGCTGAGCCTGGGGCAAAGTATTCGGTGGACGCGGAATAGGGCTAGCTACCCAAAGAAGGTCCATCCTATACTCAGCAAAAAGGAGTCCACTATGGCTCGGGGAGTCAGTGACCAAATCATATAGATGAGTCGGCATAGCGGCAGATCCGCGGGTATGCCTTTGGATTGAGTTGAGTTGTCGAAGGTGTATACAAGTCAGAGTACACATGTTTGGGCTTAAAGAATGGCTACAACATAGGCGACGTGCTTCGGCACGAGATGTGGCATTGAGTCTTGAGTTGTCGGCATATAGTTGCATAAGTTGGTTGAGTTGTTTGAGTTTAAGTCAAGGAAACCGCCGCAAGGCAAAGTCGGTTGGTGATCAAATGGCACGAGCCGCGAGGCGGCGATATGGTTGAGTCGCACTGAGTTGCGAGGCACGACACAAAGGAGTTATAGCACGGTCGTAAGGAAATTGGGCACTACCGCGTAGTTGCGTCTCTGATTCTGGCCGAAAGGCAAGCACGACCTGATAGGTTAACGTTGTGGCACGAGGAGTGGTCTAGAGGCAAAGTATGAGTAACGTTGACATTGCAAGCACGGAATGGTTTTGACACACAAGTTGCGCCAAGGCGCCGGTCCTAAAACTGAACCTAAGGCAAGAGTAGAAAGACAATCGAAAAGGGATTTGAGCTGCACAAAGTAAATGAACGTGTAGGTTTTGTTTGGGTGGGCGAGAAGCTCACTCCACCAGTACAGTGGTACTGACACCCACACAGTGTTTCATGTGCAGGCACAGGTAGAAGCTCGTGGCGCGGAGCTCGCTTGGATGCGTCGAGGCACGGAGTTCCTTGGCGAGTCGAAGCGTGCGGTCGCGTGATCTGAAGACTTATACAGGACGTAATGTATGGACATCGCCTTCCGAAGCTTCCGCTGGAATCAAGTATTGTATCGAGAGATGAGAGAGAGCAGAGTGACTTGTAAAATGAGAGAAAAGTGAGACTTGAGAGACTTGTAATTGGCCTTGCGCCCACAATGTAATCCTTGAATTCAATATCAATAAAAGAGCTTTCTTTGAAATACTTGTGTTCATGTGTTCTTTAAATTCCGCTGCAATATATTCAATGTCTCTGCACGGGACTTCTGTGCGACGACCCCGTCGTAGCCGCTGTAATCGGCCGTTATGGAACCCGCCTTGCACGAGCGCAATCTAGGCTCGTGCGGCATCACGCCTTAGCGAGGACGATCGCTCCTACGGGAGCGGGGCGTGACAATTTTGGACACGTAACTGGTATAGGATGGACCGGTCAAACCAAGTAGCTAGCCCCAATGAGCGTCCACCGAATACTTGCCTTTCGGCTCAGCTACCCCGTTCACATTCACCCACGGTTTCCTCCTAGGCCGAGTCGGTCCCGTGGCCCCGGGTTGCCGCTCGAGGAACCATCGCCCTTGTCGACATGTTGTCCATGATCATGCAAGACTCGACTCAAACTGACGTCTCACACAATCATCCTTATTTCAGTGTTAGCATCTCTTTCAAAACCAATATCAAGACTTCTATCATTTGAGACCCCTCGACGACCCACGGTCGCGAGCATTCTTTCCATGTTACCATATCATTTCATTCAACTCATGAATGCCTATTTGATAGTCCTTTCTCCAAAACTCACTTGAATTAATTGTGGTTTCTGCCTTAAACACTAAGTCCGTGACATCGTGTCTTACCAACTTGAACTCTATGCGACACCAACGCCCAAGTCATACTCTATATGACGGGCTTTGAGACCGTAAGACTATGTGGTTATACCCAGTCGTAGAACTCGTAGGACCGTGCTTGCTACTACTCCGATAGCCTAACATAACTTGCCTAACTTAACTTCGCAACAACTTGACGAGCAAAGGCTGCGTCAAGCTTTGTCTTGATGAAACGTGTCGTACACGCGTTCGACTTTTGAACGACCAAGTCATTTGGGTGCCTAAACTTATGTCACAAGCCATTCAACGCAACTTAACTCATAGGCAAGCCAAGGCTGTGCCAAGCCTTGGACGATGGGACCGTGCATGCTTTATGAAGCATTCATGCGGGCGACGCCTATGACTTAGGCTACGTTCATAACTTTGCCAACTCAAACCAACTTTCCTTCTCCCAAGCTACGGGACGAAGGGGCGAGTGTCATTTTCAAAGCACATCGTGCACCAACTCTAAGCCGACCGTTGGACCTTTCCATATTCTAACTCGATTCGACCCGTCGGGATTACTCTCTTATCTATGTGGATTCGTCTCTTTTATTATCAAACCTACTTGTGCAAGTTGAAAACATGCGATTTATTATGTGAAGGCTAAGATGAGGCAAGTTCACCGAAACTATCCCACCTGAGCGAGGAATCGCCTCGACCGAGCGAGTCTTCAAGCAGCCGTTGCAAGGCTAAGTTCGAACGCCGTTGGTGTTCCGATTCCTCCGATTGACTGAGCGGGATGGGGCACTACATCTGTCCCGTAATGGCACCGTTCACCAAACTTTTTGTCCTTAGATACTATAACAGAATGGTGTGGCCGAGCGCAAGAATCGCCCTCTCTTGAAAACAACGCGTGCTTTTGTGTTTCAAACACATACTCCCAAAAAATTTTGGTCGGACGCGGTACTTACAGCTTGCTATCTTATTAATCGTATGCCATCGTTGGTTTTCAATGATACTACTTTTCCCAGTTATATCTCGAACGAAGCCGTTTCCTCTACCTCTCAAAGTTTTTGATTGCTGGTGCTATGTTCGGGATACTTGAACGACTCTTTCTAAAATAGATCCTAAGCAATCCAATGTGTTTTTCTTGGGTATCCAAAAGATCAAAATGGGTATCAATATTTTTTCCCTACCTTGAAGATGTATTTTTCTCTCGGGATATTGCCTTTGTTGAAACCGAGTTTCCTTCGCTTCCATAAACTATGGATCAAGTTCCCCAAGTTTACCCATAAGAGGATTTCTTGTTATTTTCTGTTCAAACGCAACAGCACCCCGTAAGGGTACCCTCCCATACCGAGCCAGTATTCCAGTCCGACGGTCCGCAAACACCGGGTCAGTCAGTACCGACGTCGTCCGAACGATCATCGCAGATAGTGTTCACGGTCATAGAGCCATCCTCCTCTAGCTCTAATGATTCGCCTCAGTCCGTTCCACCAGCTCGACCTCATCGTGCCTGTTATGATCATCCGTTGTCTGTTACAAACTACAAAGGGCTCGCGAGCCACACTCAGTCGATCGCTATTATTGATGAGATTCAGATTTCTAATACTGTCGTGAAGGGTCTCAAACAATCCGACGTGCTGCTATAGAAGAGGGGGATGAACGCGCTCCGGGAGAACCATACTTGGAACTTGGTAGACTTGCCTACAAGTAAGCAGACAATAGGTTACAAATAGGTTACAAATGGGTGTTCATGATCAAGGTGAAACCGGATGTCACTCTTGATCACCTAAAGGCTCGTCTGATGGCTAAAAGATATTTTCAAACCTATGGTGAGGATTATTTTGAGACATTTTCTTCAGTTGCCAGGATGACATGTGTGTGAGTACTCTTGGCCTTAGCTGTTCGCTATGACTGACAATTACTTCAACTGGATATCAAGAATACATTTCTCCACGGGGATATTGAAGAAGAAGTGTATGTGGTACAACCTTTCGGATTTGTTGCAAAGGAGGGTAAAGTATGTCATCTGCGGAAGGTCCTTTACGGTCTCAAATAATCACCTCGTGTGTGGTTTTGTCGATTTACACATGTTGTTTCTCAGTTTGGCATATGTCAATCAAAGAATGATCATTCGATATTCTACCGATGGATATCAAATGGAAGGATACTACTTGGTGTCTATGTTGACGATATTGTGATAACGGAAGACGACATCCAGGGTATTATAGGACTAAAGAAGTTTCTAGAAGAACGATTTTAGACCAAGGATATGTGACCGTTGAACTACTTCTTGGACATTGAAGTCACACTGGACAAGCAGGACATTGTAATGTCTTAGAGAAAATATGTGCTACAACTAAATGATGCAAGAATGATGCAAGCCAAGGGAGCAACCTCACCTATGGATCCAGGGACAGTTACTCCTAGACAAGGGGGTCCTGATGACCAATCCGGATCAGTATCGTCGAGTGGTTGGAAAACTAAACTACTTGGCGGTCATGACTCGTCCGGACATTTTCTTCGCCGTAAGTGTCGCAAGTAGATTTATGGCTTCTCTACGACTGGCAGAGAGTTCTCAAAATTCTGCACTATCTAGTCCAGAATTCGGAAAAAAAATTCGGATGGAGAATCATGGACATACTCGTGTTGAGTGTTTTATCGATGCTGATTGGGGTGCAAGCCTGACAGATAGACGGTCTACATCTGGCTATTCGGTATTTATTGGCGAAAACTTGGTATCGTGGAAGAGCAAGAAGCAGAGCGTTATAGCATGGTCAAGTTCGGAAGCAGAATATCGGACTATTGCTCATGGCACAACAGAGGTGTTATATCTGAAACATTTTCTACAAGAGTTGGAAGAAGAAGCAGGACCTAAAGCAGCATATATGTGGTGTGATAATGATGTGAATCGACCTATTCGATTCACAAAAGATTTGTAGAAAAGAGAAACAGAGAAAGATAATGATCTTTTTGTGAGAAAAGAACAAACTCCCAACTTTGGTGGACGGACAAAGTCTAAATCCTTCTTATTGATACTTGAGAGTTTCTTCTCAATACAAGCATGAAAACTAATGACGGCCAGCCCTAGCTATAAATAGAAAGGAGAAACAAAACCCTAAGAGGGTTATTGTGGTGAAAGACCACAATACCCCTTTATGACTAAATGATGATAGGTGGGCCCGCATCAATACCGCCCCCTAAAAGAGCCACCTTGTCCTCAAGGTGGAAATCTGGAAACTGCGTCTGTTGCTATAGCGGCCTCTTCCTCCGTCGGATCCTCCTCCTCGTCGGGCAAGATTACGATCTGCAGCAACTTGCTCGCACATCGATGACCGGGAGTGAACCTCTCGTCGCATCTGAAGCACAAGCCAGCTGCTCTTCTCGCCTTCATGTCAGCATCCGACAGGCGCCTCCCCGGTACTATGGAGCCCCCTGTCCCGCCTGCGGGTCTAGGTGGTATTGGTGCCTGAGCCTCCGCTGCTGGTCGTGGAATTACTAGGCCCGTCTGACTGTGCTGTCCCGATGCTCCCCAAGCGTCTTTAAGGCGCTTTTCTTCCGCCAATTTCTCCTCTGCCTTGTGGGCCAGGCGGAGGAGATCTTCTAAGCACCGCGGACTCTGCAGCCTGAGCTCCGCTTGTATGGAGGGCTTTAAACCCTTCATAAACATACCTATCTGTAACTCGTCCGACACCCCTCGAACGCGTCCAGATAGTAATTCGAACTTCGCGACGAAGTCTCGAACCGTCCCCTCCTGTCGTAGCGACGACCACTGCTCGTAGAAATCACCCGAAGCCGTCTCCTGGAAGCGGTCTAAAATGTATCCCGTCAGCTCCGCCCAGCTGCTGAACGGGGTCCTCGCCGATCTCCACCGATACCACGCCAGGGCCTGGCCCTCGAAATAGATTCCGATGCATCTGAGGACCTCTGCCTCGGTCAGCTCCATGATCTCAAAATAGCGCTCCGTCCGAAAAATCCACTCGTCCGGGTTCTCACCCTCGAACGTGGGTAGCTTCAGTTTCTTCAGCCGGCGATCCGCGCTAAGGTCACCGTGCTGCATATCATCCCTGCCTCGTCCTCCTTCCCAGCGGTGTGTATCTCTCCGCTGGGTCTCGTACGGGCCTCTGTCAACCTCCTCATACCGCTCGTCAGCCCAGACCTGCTCACCCCACTCCTCCACCGGACCCCTGTAGTCACCGACTGCCCTCGTCCGTGGTGGTCGTCGTAGGGGCAGGTCCCCTCTCTGGAAGTTGGCGGGATCCGCCGTTCCCCCAAAGAAATTGCTGCCTCCGGCGTGCCTCGCTCCTCCTGGCGGTTCCGCTCCTCCCGTCCAAGCCGGAACTCCCGCCAAGCCCCTTCCCGGACCCGCGAACCGATCTCCGTAGTTCGCTGTCATCGTCCGACCCCCGTAGGGGGCCCCAAGCCCTAGGGCTTCTCCCGAATGTGGAACCGGTCCGCCGGGACCGTACGGATCGACGGCGTCCGGCCACGGCCGCTCGCCGGCGGCTCCTCTGGCGCCGACCGGCCAGGGGTGGCGGTCGGGGGCCGGCCAGCGACCGCCCCCAACAGCAGCGGCCCCGCCCGGGCTCGCGCGGTTGGCGGCGACGCTCCCGCGGCCTTTGGCCGCTGTCCGGCGAGGGTCGCCGGCCGCCAGGGCCCCGCCCGGCGGCGCGGCGGCGACGGCGGGTGCGGGCCAGCTCCCGTCGGCCGGTCCTCCGTGGTCGTCGGTCGCTTCCCCCCTCCGTATGAACAAACCCTAGTTGGTCGCCTAGGGTTTGGGTTGTTGCCGTCTCCGCTTCGCCGCCATTGATCTTGTTCGAGATGTTTTGCAACAACTTCATCATTGCCGGAATCGACGTCATCTCCTCCCGCATGCTTCGTACCTCGGTCTGGAGATCCTCCTGTGTGGACGCTTGATCTTTGATTGCGGCCTTCAAACTTTCGATCTCGATGTTGAAATCCTTCCGAAGCCCCTGGATCTTCTCCTCGATCGTGTTCCTTGTGCCGGACGCCATGGATCGTAGAGAGCTCTGATACCAATTGATGTGAATCGACCTATTCGATTCACAAAAGATTTGTAGAAAAGAGAAACAGAGAAAGATAATGATCTTTTTGTGAGAAAAGAACAAACTCCCAACTTTGGTGGACGGACAAAGTCTAAATCCTTCTTATTGATACTTGAGAGTTTCTTCTCAATACAAGCATGAAAACTAATGACGGCCAGCCCTAGCTATAAATAGAAAGGAGAAACAAAACCCTAAGAGGGTTATTGTGGTGAAAGACCACAATACCCCTTTATGACTAAATGATGATAGGTGGGCCCACATCAGATAACCAGTCTGCTATTTATATTGCTACTAATCTTGTATTTCATGAAAGAACGAAGCACATTGAAATTGACATTCACTTTGTCCGTGATGAGTATAAAAAGGGGATAGATAAAGTTTCACCACGTGAGGACCAATGATCAGATATTTGATATCTTCACAAAGTCTCTTTTGGGTTTTTGGGTTCAATTTCTGTGTAACAAGCTGAACATGATTGACATCTATGCTCCAGTTTGAGGGAGGGTGTTAAGTATTAGTAGTATTGAGCTTTAGTCCCACATGGGATAGAACAATAGTGAGAGGGGTTAGTCTCTCCTATATATATGTAATTCTCTCATCAAATAATAATCATCCCGTTATTCTACTCTAAAAGGTATATCCATAATTGAGGGTCTATAGGGGTGCCACCAGGTTTAGACTCACTAGGCATTTGGTCTCACTGGACATTACTTCCTGTGTTCACTTTTGCTAATAATATCCCTTGGTATTTCCTTATGAGTATAAACTACCTTGAGAATTTGAATCTAAGCCTCTATGTACCCGGTTAATTTTCCTTACAAATATTTTATTATTAAGTTGATCTACTTGAGCTGACAGCAAGCAGTGTTTACTATAATAGGATCCTACACCTGTTTAGGTACGCTATTAAGCAACTTCTCACTAACTAGTGTTGAGGCTGCCTGTCAGCTCAGTGCAGATATAGCATTTGGTCAAATCAGAGATTTTACCAATTTGGAGGTCATTTGCAAAATACTTGAGCAGGCATCATCGTAAACCTGTACTTTTTTATATGTTATGTAATTGTTCTCTCAACTTACAGGTAACCAGGCCAAACGTAAGTTCAAGCTCGCATCATAACATTGTTTAATATCAGTGTTCTAAAATGCGATAAAAAGCGTCACCTAGGCGCTATGTGGCTACCCGCCGCCAATTTTTTAGTATATTGTGGGTTGTAGACGGCATTATGCGGGGAAAACAACATTATGAGGCTAAAGAAGAATAGCGCCACCTAGATTTTGGTGTAGTTATTTTTTTGTCATGTTTTTGTTCAAAAAATGTTTTATGCCTGATCTCTTTTATTTTAATTGTCAGTTTTTGGCCTAGCCCAAAAAATATTTATATTAACCTTTTATTTTTATATTATATTATTTTTGTGAATTATAAATTTATTTGTTTCAATACTTGGTATTGTAGTCTTTGGTCCATTTGAATGTTTGCTAAAGTTCTTTATAATGTTATCCTTGTTTATATATACTGTATAAATTTTTTGTAGTACTTTCAATGAACTAAAAAATCTTGAGCTTTTTTAGTGGTAACACTTTTCTTCACATATATATCCTAGGAGGCCGCTGGGCACTAGGTGTCCCCTTGCCGCATAACGTCCCCTTGCCGCATAACAGCCGCTTTCTGTAACATTGTTTAATACATTGTTCACCAATGTACAAGTTCTAGTGATCTACCAGACTACCAATCCACCAATCTTGATACCACAATCTTCATGATGACCAAAAGATAGCCAAATTAACTAACAAATTTTGAAACAAAAGAAGTGAAGAACTTGATTTCTATAAGGTTTTTAAAACCACCAAGGCGGTGGTCTAGTGGTAAGAACAGTAAGGGTGGGGAGGAGTGGGTGTTGGTTTGAATCCAAGCCCGGGCAATAATAATGGGAGGGGGTCTTGGTGCTAGTAGCCCATGACAGGGACAATCATTCATGATTGGCCTTATTTAAGAAAAAAAAGGTTTTTGTAAGACCTCAAGATAATGCATTGGGTTTTTATCTTCATTTTTGACTTAAAAGCTCTTAGCGTGCATTTCAGACACAAAGTTCTTACTATGTAAGCACCAGGCATTTTGATCGGACTTTGTTTTTTGCTTGTCAGAATTAAAGATCATATGGTACATGTTTGAGAGAAGAAAACCATTAATTGACATCCAAGATAACCCTATCAATAATTAATAAGCTATTGGCGATATTAAAAGGTCTATTCATAGCTATATATAAGCGAAAAGTGATTTCCAATGGAACTCTACTAGCATGGACTTTCTTTTACATGATGGCTGCAAAGATTTAAAAGGATCCACGATTCTACTTATTTGAAATATCCATAAAAAACAAACTCCTATTTCAAATGAACTTCTGAAAGATAATATTTTTTCAGAAGATAATCTCCCAAACGTGTCTTTTGTTCACTCTCTCCCCCAATTGGACCTAAGCTTGACCCGAATGTGACCCTTTGATGGACTTAGGCAGGTTCAAAATGCTGTCAGAATTTAGTCCTTTTGATTATGCCAGCTTAGCTGGCTCCTAGGAAGAACCCAAGCCGGTTTTTGTTTTGTTTTTCACACCTACTGTTTGTCCTGCATCAGTTTGACTTTTTGAAGTTTGGCACATGCGATTTCAGCATAAAAGATAACCATAGTCAAAAGATAGTAAATATTAACTGAAGGTCATAAAACTGTTTTGATTTATATATTGTACATCTTCTCGTAATTAGGATTGTTTACCTAATACAACAACGACAACAACAAAAATAAAGCTTTCATCCCAAAATTTTGAAGGTTGACTATTTGACTCCTTTTTTCCATTTGGCTCTATAAGGGCCATGTCCTCTATAACACTAAAATAACTATATCCTTGTTTAAAACTTCAATTCATGTTCGTTTAGGCCTACATGTGGTCCGTTAACTACTATCTTATTGTTCCTTCTTACCGGAGCATGTATTGATATGCGTTTAACATGTCCAAACCATCTAAAGAGATTCTCTCATCTTGTCCTAAATTGATTCTCTGTAAATCATCAGACCAGGTATCTATAAGCCACATTCACAAGTTTCTGCATAGTATGTGATATTTATTTTTAGTCGTTATAGGTTTTATGTAGTATTGCAACATAAACAATCTATATGGTTATCTGGTTCCCATTTTTTTTCTTATCAAAATTTATCTAAATACTTCTAAATTGAACTTAACCAATTTTTTAAAAATATTTGAGAGATTGATCGAACCTTGGAAGCTTTTTATTTAAACATAGAGAATTTTATCTGATCTGCCACATACTGATATATGCAGGTACTAGTGTTGTCTGGGAACAAGATAAAAGAATGGCCTGGAGCAATATTGTCCTCGCTTCCCAAGCTTTCTTGCCTGAAGCTGGACAACAATCCCTTGGCTCAGGTGAATAGTGTATCATGGCTGATCCTTTAATGGAAATTATAACTAAATCCATGAACTTTCTATTATGTACTTTCTTCCTGCCGTAAATTGCCGTTCGCCATAATTCTCAATTACTCCCAAGTCCTTGTATGGGTATTTCTAAAAATTCTCAATTTTTAATCTAGATTAAATCTCTCCTTGATTCTGATCCTTCAAATCCAAGGCCTCCCTAGTGTTACTTGTAATTCCATTATGAACATGGAACAGTAATATTTTCAACTCTATTGATTGAATATAAACCTTCCTTTAATCTTACATGCATGTGTTATCATATGTATGATAACTTCTAAAGGTTCTGAGGATCAGGAGAGGAGCTAATATTGGAAAAGTTGTTAGAGCTTATATCTTAAAAGCTGAAGAAAAGACACTAATGGGAAGTTAGATACGTTCGATACATAATTATGTAGAGCTAATGACAAAGGTTCTGTTCTGAACCTCAAGAACAAGCTTAATTGGCTCTCGGAAGATTCTGATCTTTTGAAGGTATAGCTTGCGTCGTTCGACGAGGCAATACAGAAAGAAAAGGAATGCATGTATCAGGAGCAGCGATTTGTAGCTTCCAAGTTGGATTCATGGCTTCCAAAAAGGAGATGGATCGATTAAAGGTCGAAGCTGATTCCATGTATTAAGATGTGAAGAGGGTACTTAGAGAAAGCTGTGAAGAAAGGAAGAGACCTCCAATCATTTGAGAATGAGGAATCACAATAAGTAAGATGAGTTTATATCGTTGTTTCGTATTTCCCAAGACTAGGCACCATGGAGATGGTAATGTTAGTCTGTGAAGGACAGGCCTTGGAGATTCCTCATGTCAACGATAAGTATCTGGACATAGGGTTGACAGGTATGGTCCATTTACTAGAGATATTGAAGTTGATGGAGGGTCTGATTAGGAGGAGAAAGAGGAGTAGGTGTGACGCACAGTGTTGTAAAAATCCCTCTAGGCGTCCGACTAGTCGCTAGTCGGCCGCCGCCGACTCGACTAGGGGCTAGTCCCCGACTAGTCACTTGTCGGCCACCGTCGACCCGATTAGGGGCTGGTCCATCCAAAAATTAGCTAAATTGGTACTAGTCTGGGCTTCCGTCGACTTCGTCAAGGCAGCCGTCGTCGACTCTTTACTTTGTTGCTGCCTTTTTCTATTTTTGAAAAAAGTGACTAGCCTACTCTTTTTTTATTTTTACTTTTACTTTGTTATCTCTTTGCTACTGTTATTGTGGCTCTTTTTTTAATTTTTGCTTGTTACTTTTTTTTGCTTTTGCTTGCTACTGCGGCTGTAACTCTTCGTGCAAAATAGTAACTTGTTAACATATTATTTAAATATTTATCGAAATAAAAATTTATGCAAAATAATGAATAAGAAAATGCACTATAGTCTGCGATAATTAAAAGTTCAACAATTAACATATTATTTTTTAAAATATTTTTATTACATATATATATATATATATATATATATATATATATATATTCATTTAAAATTCTAAACCGACTAGTCCTCGAGTAGTCCGATTAATCCGCAGTCCCCACGAACCGACTAGCGGCTGACTAGCGATTTTTACAACCTTGGTGACGCAGGAGAAAACCTGGAGGGCAAACTAATGGGTTCGACTACAAACTAACAAATTGATATTTTGAGGAAGCTAATTGTGGACGGTGATTATAATATTTTCACCAAATAAACCCTAGAAAATTACAAACATAATAACTAATTTCAAGGTAGGCTTCAAGTTGACCAAAATCATAGATGACGAAAATGAATTTAGAATACTGTACCAACTTTGTATTGTAGCAATTTGTTGGAGAAACGTTTTAGGATTGATGGAAAATTAGGGTATATGAATTAGATGGTAGGTTTTGTAGAAAAGATAAAAGTTAGAAGATGAGAAGATTGGGATTAACATGAGAGTATACGAAAATAAATACGAAGAATTTGAGACTCCTAGTCTAGGGTTTATTGGCAAACTCATTAAGTAGATTTCTCTTGTTCTATTCTTAAAACAATGTTACATCTCTTTATATAGGTTTACAATTCTTGGCAAATAAGAAGCAATCATGCTTAAGATACCAAATAAACTCAATTCTAATTATAGCTATAATCATGTGCACCCATGTGCATACAATGACAACAACAACGTAGTCTCATCGCAAATCCTTGGTGTCGGCTGTTTGAATCCTTTTCTTCCTCTCAACTCTGTTAAGGGTGATGTGCTAAAAAATGATTACTTCTTTAGAACTTTAATCCATGTTCATTTTGGCCTCTCTCCTAGCGTCTCCTCTATCTATTATCTTATCACTCCTAACTGGAGCATCTATTGGTCTTTATTGTACATGTCCAAACGATTGTGCACCCTAGTGCATAAATAATTAAAACAAGTACACTGAAATAACCACTCAATAGTCTCAAATATCAAAATTGACCGTGTGCTGACTGGTCCTCAATCAAAGGTGTTAGGAGCAAGCTTCCCACCATTCCCGAGGACACCATCAGTGAAGAGCCAACAGGTGGCGTGACTGAACTGAACTGAAAAAAAGAGAGTCAATGGCACTTCTACTGTGGCCAGGGCTTTCCTGTTCTCCTTAGGGTCTGGGAAACTTTTGATTCATTTTTTTTGTATGGTATGCTTTGTCAGCCATCAGATACATATTTTTCGTAAGTTATACCTTTCTATTAGTGGGAACCTCTTCAAGGTCATCACTACATTAGCTTGTATCTATGGGTCGACACTGCACTCAATTTCATATTAGTTAGCTGACACATTCAATTATGTAAGATGTGCTTTTTTGACACGTTAGACTCAATGTCTGAAACACATTCCACTCTGCGTAGGGCTGTACCGATCGGCACATTCTATTTCCTGCCTTGAGTTTTCTAACTCATTAGATTCCTTGCCTAGGGGCTAGCATACTCAATTCCTTGTTGAGCTAACCGGTACATTCGATTCTTTGTCATAGTAGATTCTGTGTCTAGGGGCTGAGAACACAATCAATCCTATGTTAAGCTGACGGACACGTGTAGTTTTGTGCCTTAGACTTTTGTAAGTATAACGACTTCTATTTATTTAACAAGCAAGTACATAATTGACAAAATGAGAGAAAATCAAGGTCCCTCTTTGATTGATACTTAAGTTTGACTATACTAAGTATTTGAGTACATAAGTTAGTGCTACCGGGTCGGGTTTGACCCAAGTTTGTTAGTCCTACGTGTCACGGACTTAGTGTTTTGGCCTACACTTCGATCTGTGCGGTGCACAAGCTTCCTACTCGAAGACCCGTACCAACCTTTCCCAAACGCTTGGCTAGATCGCTAAGGCGAGAATAAGAACAATGTGGAGCAAAAGAGATAGATTGAAAACTTCACTATACTAGGAGAGTTCACAACTTCTTGGGTGGTGAGAGACAAATGAGTCTTCCCCTTATTTATAGTGCCTTAAAGGGTTTACATGAAGCTTCTGGAAACAAAATATTCCAGGTTTATTCTAGTTTCTAGATATTTCTAAGGAAGACTTTAGAACATCTACAAAACTATGTAGTCTTCACGAATCTTCAAGAAGGTTCTACCATATTATGGAGGATTTTGGAAGCTTCCAGCAAAATTTCGGTCCGTGGAGGGTTATGCAGATCCATCTCAGTGGGACGAAAAATCTTGTGCGTGACGTACGACTCTGAGTTTTGGACATACCCTACACGTATAGGTTTCAGATTGGGTCTGGGTTCTAAATAAAGAGATCGTGACCTATTCGTTTACCACAAACTCGGGTTGGGTCTAGGTCGGTATATGACATTTCCATATAATATATACATAAATTGAATACAATTATATTATTCCGATCCCTTTTCTGAATTTTGTATTGGGATAGGGTCTGGGTCCAGGTCCAGGTCCAAGTCGGGGATTTACTTGGACTGAACCCTACTCTTTGTCTAGAGGACCGAGTCCATTATGATCAGACCCAACCTGCCCAGAGCCGGATCTGGTTCAAGTAAAATCATGTCAGTTCTCAGTCGGATTGAGACAAACGGCAGCCCTAAATAGTGTATGCCCTTTGACCTTGTTGGGTACATCTCCAATATGGTCGAGAAAGAGATTTGTTTAACAGTTTTTCCCATTCCGGTAATAACTTTAGAGCTTGAATTTCGTCGATGGTGGAAGTATGTGGTCTTGGAGATATCTATGATAGGCTCCGTAGGCAAGGTTCAATACTGGCCTGAAGCACCTCAGTTTATGTGATACTGGGAATAGCTAAGGTCATCCTTCTAGCTCTATGGAAGTTAAGCCAAGTTCCATAATTTCATATCCACTCGTGTGCATTTATCAAGAAGTTGTAGTCAAGCTCATCTTAGAGCATGATTTAGACTTACTATGGAGGAAAAATGCAGGAAGCTCGAAACCCTTGGATTAACTATTTGAAATGATCATTTAAATAGAAAACAAACATAAAACACAACTCACCGTCAACTGAACCAAAACAATAGTGGCTATACGTTTCTTATATTTTATGATCTGTTGTCAGTACAGGCTCACCAGTCCTGGTAAACATGAATTTAGTTCGTTGTCGATAATGATTGTACTCTTGATTACTTTGAAGCAAATCATTCAACTTATCTTTGTTCTTACAGATTCCGGCTGATGGCCTAGAAGCGCTCCCAAGGCTTGAAATACTAGACCTTAGTGGTAATGTATCTTCACTGCCAGATCCTTCCGCACTTTCGAAATTGCCACAATTGCAGGAATTATACCTGAGGTCAGAAACAAACTGCAAAAGTCTTTATTATTAGGGTCATGTGAAAGAACTGTTTACTGACTTTGTAGTGAACAGACGAATGCAGCTGCGACAATTCCCACCAGAGTTACTCAACTTACAGAGGCTACGGGTTCTTGACTTGAGCCAAAACTCCCTTGTATCAGTACCAGAGGTATTCCATACTTGACTTTTAATACTAAGTAGCTTTGCTGAACTCTCTCAGGGGATTCGTTTCTCTGTTTAGTCTTAGGATTTGTCAACAACTTTCAAGAGTGTTTTTTATGTTAAATATTTCAAAGTAGTTTCTCTAGTGTTAACTATGCTAGATGTAAAGTTCCTTGTCAAACCTGGACCTTTTCATATAATAATAACAGATACTGTAACTCGTCTATGTTGTAGGTGCATTTGAAGGTTGATTATGCATTTGAAGTTCTGACATCTTTGTCATGCTTGTAACAGGGCATCAAGGGTCTAACTTCTCTTACAGAGCTTGACCTGTCTGACAACAACATTGCTGCACTTCCTCCAGAGCTCGTATGGTTTCTTTTCTTTTTTTACTCCTTTTTTCTTGAAAATAAGTTCCTCCTTGTCATAGTTTTATTGATCCCTATTGGCGACCCACTCACCTCCATGTAAGCCTATACATACTACTTACCTCTTGAGAAAGGCCTATAGTGCCTTAGAGGACCCGAATAGTGGTAAAGAGGAAGTAAGAGGAATCAAATGCTGTCCCAGGTTCATGTTTGGGAGGTGCTGGCCCAGGTCCATATTTGGGAGGAGGATCCCTATCTAGCCTGAACAATGTCATGAATGGGGGGTCTTTGTTAGGAATTAATTACTCGTACTGCAATTAAAACTAGCATTTGCTTCCTACAGTAAAGGTTAGCATTGTACCAAGAGCCTGGTTTCTTATTAGGTTTAGATCTCCACAACGATACATGATTAATGCTTTCTCCCATGGGATTGCGTATATATTGTTAGTCCATTAAGTCGATTTTCTTTTATCAGAAGCTTAAGCAGTACCTGTTTGCTTTCTGATTTTCGTCATCTACACCTGTTCTACAGATCAAGATATGTACTACAGTTTCTAAGATTTGTTCCATGGTTTCTCCAAATGTGGAGTCAACAGATTATTGGCTACTTAAGATACACTAGAATTTTCTCTTTGCCAATTTCTAATTTAAAATCTCTTCTGAACAGGGTTTGCTTGAGGAAAGTCTACAAGCCTTGAGACTGGATGGTAACCCATTGAGAAGGTACATATATATACATTTCTTTCTGATACTACTTTATTGTGAGGGGTATTGCCCAGCATTTGGAGCACCCCTATTTGTTTCTAATTACAATCTCATTTTAGTTTAAGCGGGTCGCATGATCAGTGTAAAACAATGTCAAAGATGAGGAACTGACTATCGAGAGCTGTTGTATAGTATAGAGTTTACTCGTGATATATGCAGTCTTCTGAAGTAACCAGTTCTCCAATGTGTACACTGTACATTTGACTGTAATCTCCTTTCTGAAAGGTGTCTCGTCTTGTGCAGTATCCGGCGCACCATTCTGGATCGAGGCACTAAAGCAGTTCTCGGTTATCTGAAGGATAAACTTCCAGATAAGTAGGTTTTTGTATGGGTGTTACGAAAATTTGACCCGTCATATTTCCTAGCAGGTTTTCTTTGATACCTTTGGGAGAGAACAATATGAGCAAAAAAAGAAGAAGAAGCTTTTGTATGATGATTATTCGAACAATGTGTTATTTGTGGCATGTATCGGAGATTTTCATAATTTGGAGACAGACGGTTTCCCCTTGCATGTAGATTTCTCCTGATATTAACACTGTTGTATGACTGGACATGTAATTTCAATGTGGTTGTACTGGTGAAATAATTTCTTCATCCTTAAATAACTTTCTCTATATTTGAACAATAACTCGAGTGATCTGATTTTAGTTGATTGTTTCCAATCAGGATCCAGTCAGTGCTAATAAAGGTGAGTGTTCTAATTAGGATTTAGATTGATTCTTATGTATTTCAAGCCAAGTCAAAATTTAAAAGATGTTACAATTAGTACAAAATACAAGTCTAAATGATTTGTGGCTATATCTTTATAATGTGATAATTGTGACAGATCAATGGCATAATTTTTCTATTTAGGCTACATGTTAACTTGCAACCCTCATCTATCCAAGTTTTTTAATTTAATATTCTAAACTTTAAAACTATGCAACTTAATTCCTCAACTATAATTGTACAACTTAGTTAACATTGTTAATAGAAAATATAAAATGACAAAAATATTTTCATTCCGTTGGATCGAAAGTTGTCACTCGATGTAATGTCATACAAGCATAATTGCATTTGTACAAGACAAGCACCAAAACATGATCGACAAAACAATCTCAAAGAAAGTCATTGTAGCGAAATTAAGCATAAAATTAATAGACACTAGATATACAAAGTGATTCTCTTTATTGATTTTATGTATTTTGTGAAGGCTTAATTTCGAAGCCAAGAACAACTTGATTACAAGCACTCTCTCTCAGTACAATGAAATATGTCACAAGGCTTGTAACTCAAGAATCATACAAATAATGATGTTTCAACATTATGTCCTTTATAATAAAAAAAAAAAATTACATCTTGAAATGAGAAGCTCCACCTCGCCCAATAAACTCTTCGATGCTTCAGAACCGTCCAAGCTGCTTCCTGCACTTGCAACACTAGAGGGAGGTTAGTACATTATCGTGTACTGGTGAGTGGCATCTAGCTAATTCAACTAAAACCAACATGTTGATTTAGTGAGTACATGTAGAGATTATGTGGTTTTTGTAATCTTGCCTTAAGACCAGTTAACATAAATGTGTCAATACAACAATATCAATTTATAATACATTGTTACAATGTGTCCTTGCATAAAGCCTTCACAAAATACATATATCTGTGCATGAACTCGTCTCTGCGACCAACTAGTTAAGCGTGCAAGCAGATGACATTAGCATGCAGTCTAATATATGAAGGTTATTGGCACCATAAGCCATATTGGACTATCTCGAGTTAGACAGCTCCCTTTCAATACGGGTAGCTAGCCACCACTGAAAGTTTATGAATCATATCATATTACGTCGTATCTTTCAATCTGACTACTGAAGGTTTTCGAGCAATGACTTCAATGCCCCGTGGTATTACGTCAGCCACGACATCCTTGTTCTTT